>JBBMOL010002210.1:0-27159 GCA_037954665.1 Laguncularia racemosa | reverse complement strand
TATTAAAAACTAAAAATAAAAATTAGAACGAAATCTGGAAAAAATCCGTGACAGGCATGAAGGTTCTGAAAGAGCTTCTGAAGCAAACCTGTCAACTGTTCTCCTCTTGTAAAGGTTCTGAAAGTGGTTCTGAAACAAACCTGTCAACAGTTCTCCTATTGTAAAGGTTCTGAAAGTGCTTCTGAAAGGTTAACACGAGAACTACGGATACACTACACAACTTCCTGAAATACTTTCTATTAGAACAAAAATAGTCTGTATAACACTTTTGAAGGTGATGGGTGTCGAATCCAACAAAAATAAAACCTACTCCTAGACAATTATATGAATTGCATATAGTGGTGAGTAGGGTCGAATCCACAAAGATTGGTTAAATTTATTTCTATCCAAGGAGAATAAAAATGAAAAGAAAACGAGGGGGGGTTTTGTTTATGAATCAAAATAAAGTCGAAGCAAGATAATAGAATCGTATATTGATAAAAGCCTAGCCAAAGGAATCAAGATAGTTTAATTCAAGGAATTGATCATCGATGCAAATGTTTTCTATTCTTATTCCTAGATAAACTGGTTTATGGTTATTAACAAGCTCTAACAACCTATCTCTCCGTACTTCCTCGATAACCAAGAGAAGCTCTTTGATTATTTCTCTTATCGATTAGACAACCCCAGACAAGCGCTTAGATTTAATCTACCAATAGCATTAAAAACTAGAGAGACCACCAATTCATGCCAGTAGATTATAAGATAACCTATTTAAAACATGATCACACACCTCCATAACATGAATTCGATCATCTATTTTATAACCAAACATGTTATTATGTCACTGAGACTAGAACAATCAAACAATTACGATTTGACGTGCTAGTTGACAATATATTAACTTGCTAAATTGAGTAGAAGAGCTCTATTCATACCAATCAACAAAGATAATAATGACAAAACGATCAGAAGATATATGAATATCCGAAAACAACGAATAGATTAAATACAAGTCAATTAGACCTCACAATTCGTGAAGATTTTAAACATCCATGACCCTTTGGCTAGAAAAGTAGCTTAGCTACTCATGTCCATCAACAAAACGAAAATAAAAAGTAAAGACGCAATGGTCGTTCCTCAAACCGGGTTTCCCGATACAGGGCCGTATATTTAAAAACCGTGTATCTTCCTGTTGATTTCAAAACCAAGTACCCCGGCCGGTACTTCAATTAAAAATCCCCCATGACTTCCCTCCGGGGGTGAAAATCCTTGTCTTGTTCCAATTTGTGGATGATTTTCTCTAATTTCCCTTGAATTGGGCATCCTTGATTTCCATTTAACCTGATTTATCACCATAATAGAATTAAGTATTTTTTCCCTTTTAAAAAATTTCTATAAAACCCAATAATGAATTAACACAATTTAACTATAAAGTTTAAAAGTGAAAAAATGGCTTTTAAAAAATTTCCCCCCACATTAGACTCTTGCTTTGCCCTAAAAGCAATTTCATAAAATCAATTAAAAAATTTTTCATAAAATTATACAAACTTTCTTTTCTTCTTAAAAAAGCATCTATTCTTTTTGTAATTCATGACTTTGGAAATTTTAATGTCTACTACTTAAAAAAAAACCCTGGTTTCCTTTTGGAAAAATTTACCATAGACAAAACTTAAAATAGCTAATCTAAACAAAACAAACTTTAATCCCCATTTTTAGCAAAAGAATTTTTTTTCCCAAAAGTAAAAAATTTAATTCACAAAGGAAAAAACACCCCAAATTAAATTTTCATTGGATTTTATAAAAGCATAAAAAACCTTGTAGTAAAAAGAAAAAGCATATGGTAAAAACTTTTTGCTAGATATTTTTCCCTTTTTTAAAACTCTTTGTTTTATTCAATAAATTTTTACATTCATTTTCTTTTGATTTTTCAAGCACTATTTTGACGGGTTTTTCCCGGCTTCTTTTCATGAATTTTTCCCTTTTTTCCCCCCTTTAAAATCGTTATAGTGAGTTCATTGAGTCGGCACATCCCGAGCTAAATCATTTAAAGTGCCGGGTTTTGAAACCCCCCTTTACGGCCCTTTTCCTCACTCAACATTCAAGTTTGAATACTCTTAACTTAAAATTTGTTGAATCTTAAGTAATGGCTAAGCTTGGGTTCTTTTTTTTTTTTTTACTAAGTGTTATGATTTCTTTACAAATAAACTTAAAAGAGTTTTTCAGTACTTTAAAATAACCTAGAAGGAAAAATTGTTTTTTTTTCACTTAGGGACTTCGACTTACTCTTAGACTTTTAATTCTAAAACTAAATACAAGGTAAAATTTTGTTTTTTAAAAATTTTAACTACCCTTAAATTTTAAAACCCTGTATTCTAAAACACAGCAGTGGTGAGTAAAACATTTGGGAAAAATTTAAAATTTTACATTTTTAGATGCTTATTACAACATTTAATACAATCTCTAGATTTCATGATAATTTGAAAAAAATTTGGCTTAAAATTGCTTAAGGGCAAACATTCAAATATAAGTTAGTTCTCTATTCCTATATTTTATTTTCCTCTTTCCCCCCCACTTTGCTTGAACAGTGGGCCTCACTATTCCTAAATTTTGCACAATTGAAAAGGAATTAACAACTCAAGGAACTTAGGAATTTAAAAAAAAGGAAATACTGGTACTTTTCCCTGGTTTGGAGTTTTTTCCCCCCTTAAACTTTGGAAAGTGTCATCTGGGGTTATGTGTATCCCCTTTCTGCAGCTGATCCCCAAAAATTTTTAAAACTCCTAAAATTTAAAAAAAATCAAACTTTAAAAAAAAAAAAAACTAAACCCCAAAAAAAAACTAAAAGATTTTTTTTTTTTTTTGACATGGGCTGCCTCCCATGAAAACCCCCTTTCTTTAACGTCTTTTGGGTAGACTTCCTGGCTGGAAAGTTCGGATAAAAGGTTTTTTTATTCCAGCTTGGGTGCCTGTGGTAGGGGGGTTAAAAAATCCGCAACAAAAAAAAAAAATGGGAAGGGTAAACGCTAGGGAAAGTTTCTGGCATCATAAATGTTAAATTTAAAAACACTTTACCACAAATTTTCCTTTGTGAGGGTGCCATCTTTACATCGATTTTTGTTTTTGAATTTTAAAGGGAAGGTCGCCCAAAATTTTAAAATCAGTGATGAAGTATGAGAAAACACTATCCCCCCATGTCCCAAAAAAAAAAAAATTGCAGGAAAAAACCCAAACCCTTTGGGGCTTGAACTAAAACATTTCCCCTCAAAAAATCCCCTCGGATAAACTTTGGACCGTCACATTTAAAAATACACCCCCTTTCCTTAAAGGGGACCCTTTAAATTGATAAACAAACAAACTGCTTTGTAAACCCTAAATCACATAGGGCTTTAGCGTTTTCCAAAATTTTTACCTATTTGAAAGGAATGTAAACATACCGGGACCTTGCATTTAGGGGAACCTTTTCAATAAACTAAAACATTTTCACTCACACAATCTTTCGTTTTCACTTCCTTTTGTTTGCAAAAGCTTTGGGAAAAATTACATACGCGTATTTGTTTAATTGCATTAAGCAAGGAAATTTTTTTACCTCGACTTTCAAAATTTCCAAATCTCTTTTTCTCCGTTTCATCTGGTTTCCCAACAAGGGAAGGAGGGGTATAAGGGCCCTTTTGAGGGCTCACTAAATTGCAAATCCCCTGGGCCGGACGAAATCTCTTTCTTGTCCTTCCCCAAAGTAGATGATTTCCTTTTTTAATTGATCCCGCAATGCGTTCCACCCCAAGGAAGAAATTCCTTTCTTCGGATTTTGATATTAAAGGAAACTTCGAGTTTTCAACCTATTGATAGCAAAGAAATTTGCTTCCCGATTCCCCAAATTTTAAACTTTGTTTTGTTTCCTCCTAAATTTTGGTAAACAGGAAGACTTAAAAAAAATTTCCTCAAAACATACCAAAGGGAAATTTGGGGGTATTGGGGTTTGGCTTGGGCGGGAATTTTTAATTTGGGTTTGGGTTTTTGCCATATTGGAATTGGGATATCCTCCCCAAAGGTTTAGTATTCGAGGGGGGCATACTTCCTTTGGGTTTTGTCCTGGAAATCCCTTACAGCTTTGGGCTGTTCTGGGCATTTTGAATTGGGGGGCACAGTCGGCGAGACTAAAACACAAACTCCACAACCTTCCCGCTTTTTTTCCCAAAGCATTGCTCCCAAAAGGGGAGGTTAGTTTAAAAATTTGATCTCAGGTTTAAACCCACACTTCCCTCATTTACCTTCCTTAAAGATTTTCATGCCAACCCAAATTTTTGCAATGGCACCAAAATAATCAACCCCTACTTGACCTTTTTTTTTACGGGGCCCTCCACTTGCGCATCTATTCTTCCCCCAGGGGAATAGCCTCGAAAAATTTGGAGGGAGGTTCAAAACCCTGTTTGGGAACTTGCACCATTCTTGAACCCCTCCCAAAACCAAAAAGCTTGGTCCCTCTGTTTTAACCCCAAAAATTTCTCTTCTTAACCCCCTCTATAAGAATTTGTCCAAGAAAGTCTCACCAAAACGCCAATGTGTAAACCTAAGGCAAATAAAAACAACCAATCTTTTACATACTTAGAGAAAAAAAACCGGAGCTTATTTTCGGCGGTTATTCCTTTCGGGCCTCATCTAAACCCCAATATAGGGGAACCCTTTCAAATGTTTTAGGATCTTCATTCTAAGCCGAAAGGGGGACAATGACAACCCAATTTTTAAACGAATTCCACCTATTCGGGAGGGAAAACAAATGGGTTTTGTTCCTCGGCGCAGCCCAAACCCCGCAATTTCCCGGGGTTTGCCAGTCGTCTTTTTTCTGAATCGGGTAATCAACAAATTAGTAAATTATTGTGGGTTCTACTTCGCCCCCTTAGGTTTTCCCAACCGGATTAAAGTTAGTTCTTTGTCTAGAAAACAGCATAAAAAAAAATAAATTTTCACCCAACCCCACAACGGCGCCAAAATTTAAGGGGGTTTCGAACCAACAAAATTTAAAACCACCCTAAAAATTTTATAGAATTCTTAAGGGGAGAGGGCAATCCACAGAGATTGGTTAAAATTTTTTTTTCTATCCAAAGAAAAAAAATGAAAAGAAAACGGGGGGGGTTTTTTTTATAATCAAAAAAAGTCGAAGCAAGAAAAAATCTAATTAAAAAAACCTCCAAAGGAATCAAAGATTTTAAAATTAAAGGGAAATTTAAATCATCAAGCAAAATTTTTCTATTCTTATCCTAGATAAACTTTATGGTTTTTAAACCCAAAAATCAAAAAACCTATCCCTCCGAACCCCGAAAACCCAAAGAAACCCTTTGATTATTCTCTTATCGATTAAAAACCCCAACAACGTGGGAAAAAACTACCAAACATTAAAAAACAGAGAGCCCCCAAATTTCTGCCATAAAATAAAAATAACCATTTAAAACAAGTCACACACCCCCCTAACTTTAACCCGATCACTTTTTTATAACCAAACAGTTATTTCACTAAAAACTAAAAACAAACAATTAGGGATTTACGTCTAGTTGAATAATTAACTTCAATTAGTAAAAGCTTTTTAACCCAAAACAACAAAGTAAAATCCAAACGACAAAAAGATATAAATACCAAAAACAACGAAAAAATTTTAAAACAAGTCTTAACCTCACAATTCGTGGAAAATTTAAATACTATGACCCTTTGGCTAAAAAGTGTTTACTCTTTCATAAACAAAAAAAAAAAAAAAGAAAAGAAACCCTCGCCTGTTTTGCCTCCAAGATGACCAAAGGGGTTCTTCAAGATCCAAAATTAAAAAATTTCCTCACCCCTGGGGTTGGTTCTTTTTTATATTGTTAGAGGGTCATTACTTTTGCACAAGTTTAAAAAAATATCTTTTTTTTCCAAGTAATTTCGAATAATTTTTTTCCCTGCCTGGCACCCCCCCAACCACACGGGGGGGTCAAAGTGCCCCTCTGTCAAATTCACTATCTCTTCGGTTCCGGGTTTTACACGGCCCACCCACTAATTTTTCAACCGTGCCCTCCTCTTGCAGATCTAAAATTTTCACCCTTTGCCCATTTTACCAGGGTTTACCCCACCTAGACCAGCCGTGTCATCCTCTTCGAAGTTCCAAATTTCTTCCCTTGGTACTCTACTTCCCCCACGACCCCCAAAACAGGGTTTTCTCCCCCCCGTTTCCACCCTGTGCCCTAACCTGTCTCTCTCTTTGAAATCCACATTCCCCTTCTCGCCAGGGGAACACGTTTGCGCAATGGCCTTCCCTAAAACCCGTCCCGAACACCCGTAATTTTAACCGTGTATTTTCCCTTTATTAAAAACCCCAAACACACCTTACTTCAATTTACCGCCCATGTACTTCCCTCCCGGTAAACCCTTGTCTTATCCAACGGAGAGACTTCTCAAATTTTACTTGATTACATCCTTACTCCTTTTTAACCGATTTATCACCATAATAGAATTTAAGTACCTTTTCCCTTTAAATTTTTTCTATAAAATCAATAAAAATTTAACACTTTTATATATAAAGATTAAGTATAAAATGGCTCTTCAGAAGGCGAAAATTCTGCTCTTTTGAATTTTAAAAAAAAAATTTTTACTACTTCTTCAAAAACAAGTTCTACAGTCAAACATAATTACACATTATTCCCTTTTGTAAAAATCAAAACTAAATTAGAAAACTTAACATTTTTCCCCCCCTTTTTTTTTGATAAAAAAAACTTTAATAAAAAAAAGAAACAACTTCTTTCAAACAAACATATATTTATAACATAAACCTAACAAAAAAAATAACGCATTTACATAAAAGATTTTAAAAAAAACATTAAAACAACATTTTCAAAACCAATAGCATTCTCCCCCTTTTTGTTAACACAAAAAAACCCCCCTAACGAGCAAAAAAAAAGAAGCTTTTCAAAATTGTTTCAAAACAAAAAATTAAAACAAAACAAATTTTTTAGATCTTTTAACTCGGGGGGAAGGGAATGGGGAAGGGGTTTTAAAATTTTTCGGTAAAATACCAATCATAAGTTCTAAAACAACATAACTAGAAAAAGGGGTGGAACAACTTATTTCTCCTGAACTTGCGAAAATTGGGGGTTTTTATCCCCTTGGGGTCAAAGTCTTGAAGAGAGGACTGAATCCCATCTTTTTAATTTTATAAAAACTTTCAAAACAATCACATTGTTTAAAAAATCTCGACCTCACACAAAAATTTCATAAAAATTCTATATTGGGGAAACAGAAGCATTTTCCCACTTTTTCTTAAAATCGAAGTTTTTTTACTTGTAAATCCACCTTCTACCTCCCAAAATAACCGTTGAAAAACTGAAACTTTTCTATCAAAGCTACTTAAAAATCTGATACTTTTGTTTTAAAGCTTCTCGCATAAAAATTTTTCCCTTTTTTCCGATCAACATTGGGTGTAGCCTTTTTTTCCACTCTCCCAGCTTCATCATCATATGGTTGCTTTCTAAAATCTGTTCCAAGCTCGGGTTTCTGGGTTTCCCAAAACCTCCTTCTTAAAACATTCGAAGAATTTCCCAAAAAGGGAAACAATTCTTTTCATATGCCTTTAAATGGACAAAGTGTCCCCTTCATTCGCAACCAAAAAAAATTTCTTTAACAAAAAAAATCGACAAATGATGAAAAACTTCTTTACCTATCCCCTTTAAACCCTTAATAGGTTCAAAAGAGCTGGTGGGCCCAAAAAAATTTTCCTTTTAAAAACACAAACAACCGCATGAGTACATTCCCCAAATCCCAAACTTTCTCTATTTCTCCATTTTTGGAAAAAAATGACTCTAAAAGGGCATGCCCAAATTCTTTCTTTAATAAACTCATAGATAATTTTGAGCATTTTCCCCTATGGAATTAAAGGGTAGAACTGCCCTTCCTTTTGGACAATACATTCAAAAATAATCTTGTATATGTTCGAGGGGAAACAACTCGAAATCAAAAACCCAAATTGTTTCCTTTTCCATAATCCATTTGTAAAGCCTCCATTAATACGGCAAAAAGTCTTTTCCTGGGCCCATGTTTGTAACCTCGACATCATCATTTACATCATGCAAATGGGGACATTTAATTCTCTTCCCTAGAAATTTTTAAAAAATCTTAAATCAAAATCCCTAAAAAACAAAAACTTTCCCCTTTCGAATGACTTAAACTTCCAAAAAAAATTTTTTCCCACATACTCGCCATAAACTAAACTTGAAATAGAGAAAAGGGTTCCTTGCACCCAAAGGGGTTCAAAAAAGTTTCATTCAAATTAAAATCCATTACTTGTAAAGAAAATTAAAAATCCCCAAAAACTACAAGAAAAAACCAACCCCCCGTTTTTTTTTTTCCTTTCAAAGGGGAGATTTTGAAATTGGGGGTTTTAGACTTGGGAAATTTTTCCTTTGTTTTTTTTTGCTTTTTGGTTGTTTTTTTAAAGGGGGAAAGAGGTTTCTTGGGGGAAAAACCTTTTTTTTCCCCTTTTTGAAGACATCCCAACCCCCTGTTTTCTGTTGGAAATTTTCCCTTGGAACCAATGACAGTTTTGGAGAAAAGGGGAACTTGGATTCTCCTCCATTAAACATTCTTGATATTTTTTCCCGAAGAATTGAAGATTCACATAAATCCTAAAGGTTGTTGGAGGATTTTGTTTTTGAAGGTTTTTTGTTTGGGAGACTTCTAAAGATTTGGGCGCCATTAGAGTCCCCAATGAGAAGAAGGAAAAAAAGAGAGAGAGAGAGAGAGAGAGAGAGAGAGAAGACCCGTTTGCAAAGGGGAAAAAAAAAAAGAGAAAAAAGGGAAAAACCGAATGAAGCAAAAAAATATAATATTTATTATTATATGAATAAAGATTTTCAAATATTGAAAGGTTTGGGGGAAAAAAAATTTAAAAAAGGGGTTAAAATTTCCCCAATTCATTTCTAAAAAATTTAAAATTTTTAAACCTTTTTCAAAAAGGTTTAGAAAAAGGGCTGCAAATTGATTTTTGGTTGGCATAAATTCAACATTTATATCCCCATTAGCACATGATTTTTAAAAAAAAAATGAGCAAATTTTTCTATGTCCCCTTTACCTAAATGAGCTTGGTTTTTTTGTAAAATTTTTTGCACTGGGTTTTAAAAATTTTTAAATTTGGCATAGTTTTAAAATTTTTATTCCAAACATTTAATTTTTTTTTTAAAAATCCAAAAAACTTTTTGTACAAAAAAATTCCCAAAAGAAAATTCCCAAAATTTTAAAAACTGGGGATAAGAAAAAAGAATTTTTTTTTTTTTAAAAGCCGGGAAAAAAATTTATCACCAGGAATTGACAATTACCAAAATGTTTTTTTCAAAATCAATTTTACAACCAAAAAATCTGCATAAAAACCATTAAAATAAAATTTTTTTGTTTTTAGGTCCCAGACCCCCCAAAAATTTGAAGTAAAAAACTGGGAAAATTTGAAAATTCGTTTTACAACAAAAAAATAAATTTTTTGGGGTGAAAACTTGAAATCTAGCACAAAAAACACACACGAAAAAATAAAGTTTGATGCGTAAATACAAAAAAGAACCTATAAGGCTCCTAAAAGTTTTCATTCCCTTGTCCATTTGAGTCGAGTGAAACCCTTTTTTGAATTTCCCCGGGGTTTTTGGAACCCTTTTTTTGAAAGCCCACCCCCAAAAATTTCTTCAATATTTTTTTTTTTAAAATTTTTTCCTCTAGGTTAGGAATAAGTTCCAACATTGTTTTTTGAAATTGTTTTAATTCTTCTTGCATAGAGAAAACCCAAAATTATCACCCTTAGAGCTTCTTCTATATTATATTTTAATTTCGAATAAAAACAAAAAAATGATTTTTAAAATTTTTGTAAATTAGCTCTTGTTTTAACAACAATTGAACTTACCTATTTTTGATCAGAAGGATTGCAGATTTAACCTCCAATTTTAAAAAGCTTCTTGTTCAATTTTACAACCCTAAGCCCTTTTCGTTTTTGCCTCTAAATGGGTTCTGGAAAACCAAAACCTCGGGTTTTAACAGCGGTCTTCTACTTAGGTTCGAACACTTCTGCTTTGGGATTGGAGCCCTTTTTTTTTCTTTAGAACAAAATCCTTTAAACCCTCAAAAAATTTAAACATTTATTGATTCTTCAATATTTTTGATGATTTATTGAAAACACGATAAGCACGACTATTTGAAAATTTCCTAAGAAAATCTTCTTTAGATCTTTCATCAAATTACCAATTGAGAGGATTCTGTTTCAAAAAAACATTGATCCAAAGATATGAAAATATGAAACTTTGGTTTCATACCTCAAACATCCATAAGCAGTCTTTGATTCTAGGCGAATGAAAACTTATTGATGAATAGCAAGCTTAGAAACTGCTTTTGCCCAAAAACTTAGCAATCCATTTTCTTTTAACATTAGATCTGTTATCTCTTTAAAGTTCCCTTTTCTGCCCCCTCTTCTTTTGTTGAGGAGTGTAGGAGCGAAAAATTGTGAGATAAAACCATTTTCTTCAAAAAAATTTAAACAACTTGCATTTTGAAATTCTGTTCCATATCAGTTCGAAGACTAATTAGGGAAACCCCCTTTTTTCTTTTTGTATTTTTTTTTGCAAATTTTTGAAAAGAATCAAAGTATCTTTTTTGTATGCAGAATATGACCCAATGTATTTGAAAAATCATCAACAAAACAAGCCATATTTGCTTCCACCATCTTAAGACTCTAGTGGGTAAAAAAAAGATCAAGATGCAATAATTCAAGTGGTCTCTTAGTTAGATTACATTTTTACTTTTATGAGAGAAAAAACCCATTTTATTCTTTGCAAATCACATTTCAACTTGTTTTAATTTTATCTTAGGTAATCCTTTAAAAATATCCTTTTTAGTTTTTTTCAAATGATAAAATTTAAAACGTTCCTAGTTTTTATGCCAAAGAAAAAACATGATCTTAAAGGGAAAGTTAAAAACAAGCTTGCGTTTTCAATTGGTTTTATAAAAGATATTTTTTTTTCCTAATTCCTTAAAATAACTTTCATCATTTTCATTAAAAGAAGCACTTTTTGATCAAAAATCTTTTATACCCTTTATCCTAACTAAAAATTACAAGTAGTTTATGTTTTTAAGCCTTGCATAAGATATCTTTTTAAAGGAAAAAATAGGCAACCAATCTTTCCCAGTGAAATTATTTTACCTCTACTATCATCTCCAAACTTTACTATCCTTTTTTTTCCCCCAAGTTATGCTATTAACAATGAAGATCTCTATCATATGTGTAGAACATCCACTACCCCAAATCCATTTTCCCTCTTATTTTAGCTTCATTTCCTGTACAAATAAAAAAAATTTAAAGCCCTTTTAGGAACCCAAGCAAATTTGGGGCCCCTTTAAAAGATAAGCCATTTGTTTCTTCGTTTTCCCTATTGACTACTGAGTTTATTTCTCTTATAATACAAAATTTCCCATTGAAAAAATTTATTACAAAGAAACATGCTAAAAATTAATATTCCAAAAACCTTTTCTTTTTTCCTATTTCTTGAAATTTTTTTTTGTATATTCTGTTATACCTTCTGGATTGCTTTGTGTACCCATTGTGTGGATCCCCCCCCCTTGCAAAATAACTTCTATAAAAGTCTCTAGTATTTCTTTTTTTTAAACTTTATTTTTTTCGAAATGTACTTTTTGCTTTTGGATTCATCACAAAACTTGTTTGCCTTTAACAAAAACATTTTTTTGATTCGATTTTGAACCAAACCCATGCTCTATCCTAACCCTTGTTTTTCATTTGAAATTTTTTGTGAAGAATTCACATGGGCAATTTCTGTCACTTTCATCAAATTTCTTTAAAGGGAGTTTCAACGAATTAGATAATCATCAATTTTACCCTTTAGTCATTTTTTTACTTCAAAAAAATTTTCTATTTTTAATTTTTTAATCTCACATGCTGGATTATTTTCTTGTTTCAGGATTCATTTTCATCCAAGTAAAATATTTTTGCTTTAATGCTTCCTTTTTTTCTAAAGCTTTTTTTTTTCACTTTCATGCTTAGCTAATCTTTTATAACCTTTTTTTGTTCCTTTAATGCTTACTCATTTTTTTCACATTCAGTATCATTTTAAACTTCCCCAAATTCAGAGTGTACCTCAAACTACCATTAGACAAAATTTGCCTCATCCTCTTTTTCTTCTAAACTTCGAGTTTATTTTTTGTGTCCTTTAAATCATCCACGTTGCTGATTGCAGCTTTTCTTTTTTAATTTTCCCCTTTTTTTAATTTGTTGGGAATCATATTTTTGTGTCCGGTTTTTTATTATAAATTAATCTCCCCTTTTTTTTTTCTTTTTTTTCTCCTTTAAGCTTTTCCCCGTCATTTTTGCTTATATTAGTATTTTCTTTAAAACATAAATTTTTTACCCCTTTCTTTTGAGCACCCATTGATCTAGTTAGAAGACTGATGTCCCCTTCTTTCTCACATCGCTATCACTGTTTCAGTTTCATTTTGCTTTTTTTCCTTGACTTTTTAAAAGCAATTCCTTTGGGGCCGTCTTCTCCTCTTTCGTGGTTTTTATGTGAGACTCATATGCCATGAGCTTTTTTTCAAATTTACTGAGAGTTATTTTTTTAGGTTTGAGCTTCTTCTATAGCGTTTTCTTTTCATCCCAAGATGGTGGCAAAATCCTCACATTTTCCCCACAAAATCAGGATCTGGAAGTTTTTTTTCCAAGTGATGCAAGCTCATTTGTAAAAGCTGTAAAACCTTTTAAAAGCACTTTCATCTTTTTCACTTTTAAAATTAATAATTCATACTTTAATTAAAGCTTTATTTGGTTCCTTAATGGATCAATCCCCTTTATATGTATCGGATAGGGTATCCCAAATCTCCTTTACCTTTCACAAATGTTCAAATAGAACTCTGAGGGGCAATATATCACAACAAGTTTTTTGCTTTTTTGTTCTTTCAGAAACTAATAAGGTTAATTTCCCCTTCAAGGGGACACTTGCCCCAAATGAAAAAACCCCCCCGAAACAAACATTGCTTTTTAAAATTAAGTTTCCATACGATCTTCTAATAGAGAAGGAGCCATTGAAGTAAGGGGGCTCGATCAATTGCAACATTATTTTCAACCCTTTTGGATCACTCAAAATGTGGTCCCCACTCGTCCAATTGTTGGTCCCAATTAGATTAATCAAGAGGGGGGTGAATTTTATTTTAAATTACTTAAAATTTCAATTTTTTCAAATCATCAAAACCTCTTGACTAACAAAAAGACATGAACAACAAAAAAGAAAAACAATAATGTCAAAAATAAAAAGAGTAGAGAAAATAGAAGCTCAGAGATTTATAGAGTTCCGCCTCGACGTCATTCTCTCTTCAGCTCCACGCTGGGGGCCCAAATTGTCTTTACCGGTTTTTGTTTCATATACAATCAAATTGAAAGCGACAAAAAAGCCCCTTCAAAGGGGAAGTCTCACGTTGATCCTTTCTAACTTTTCACTAAATTAATCACTCAAACACAATGAGAAAAATCTCAATTCCTTATTAAGAAAGGAAAAACAATAAAAATGAGGAATGCAAATTTCCTCTATAAATTAAAACACATGTTATGTAAAAAAAATTGAACTTGAAGATGTAGAGCTTTTTCTTTTTTGTGTGCCTTTTTTTTTAAAAAAAGTTCTCTCTTCTTTTTTTTTTATTTGAATTTACTCCTTTTATGAAAAAACTAAGGTTACTTTTGAGAAGTAACGTTCATGGAGTTCCCCTAAAAACTTGAATTTATTTTTTAAATTTTTTATTTCAAAAAAGTTGAACTTGTTGGAGAGGGTCTCATTTCGTGATATTTTTGTGAGGATAACTTAGATAAATCAGTTTGATCGAGATCTTCTTTAGAGAATTCCCTTTTACAAGTTTGTTGAAGATATCCCCCACATAGGGGAACCCCTTTTCTTATATCCCAATATTGTGGAACAATTTCAGTAACAACCATATTTTTTCCTTTCTTTGTAACTGTTGGATCTCCCCCAAAAATGCACAAAATCTAGATTTAAAACGATAAAACTTGTAAAAATTTTATATCTCACTTTATCATAAAAAAAAATCTTTTAAAAAAATCTTGTAAAAAATTATGTAAATTAAAAAACCCCCTGATAAAAATCCCAAATTACAAAAAACAACCAAGTATATTACCCAAATAACTTACACGTGGGAAAAGGCCTTTAAATTTATTAAAAAAATATCAATATAAAAATTAGAACCAAATCTGGAAAAAATTCTGACAGGGTGGAAGGTCTAAAGAGCTTCTAAGCAAACCCGTAACTTTCCCATTGAAGGTTTTTAAAGTGCTTCTAAAACAACCTTTCAACTGTTTTCCTGTTTTTAAAGGTTTTGAAAGTCTTCTGAAGGTTAAAACGAGAACTAAGGGTACACTAACAACTTCTGAAATACCTTTTTCAGAACAAAAATAGTCCCCTATAACATTTTTAAGGTTCTGAACAACTTCTTTCTTTGTCAATTTAGAAAATTTTACGTACTATTTCTAAAAAAAACTTCTAACAAGCTCAAACTAAAGTTACAATTATTCCCTTTTTAAAATCAAAACTAAAAAAGGGGGGGCAACAATATGGGGATGCACACATAGGGAAGAATTTTTACATTTTATCCATCACAATATTGTCCCCCTTTTCTGAAAAGGGGAACCTGCTCTTTTGGGTCATTACAAACTTTTTTGATCCTAAGCCAAAGCAATTTATTGGTTTAGGATGTGAATGTTATAATCTTAACTTCGATCTCGGGCGTACTCTTAGTACCTCCCTCAATTATAAAGGGAAAACCTTTCTTAATTTTCCTTTAAAAAGGGTTGGAAAAAGTTTTCCCTTTATCTTTTCCTTTTTTGCTGTTTAAATTTTAACGCAAAATTACTTTGGTTTCACTCTTGTTTTTCTTTTCCCCCTAATATTTTTTTCAAAAGGGCTTTTTTTTTTTATTTTCAAATTTACAAGAAACCCCCTTTTTAAAACAACCCCCTTTTTAACTCCCCTGCCCTTCCCTTTCCCCCACACTTAAATTTAAACAAAAAATAACACACTCACGGTAAAAACTCCACTTCCACGCAACAACAAAAAAATGTACCCCACTTCCACGGGAATAACAACAAATGATCCACTTCGAAAACAAATTATAACTGCAACTTTACACAAAAAAGTTCAATTCCCAAAATTTTAAAATCAAACCACTTTACTAATTGCAACCCTTCTCAATTGGGAAGAAATGATTTTAAAAAATTTTTTTAAAAAAACACTCATTAATCCCAACTTAATGATGTGTTTGAATTTTTAAAAAAATTCCATATTACCACTGCAAATCTGGAAAAAATTTCAACTTCCCCTTCGAAATTGCACAAGAAATCACACAACACACTCCACAAGCTTCTTCAAACAACAAATTAACCACGGTATGGATGGGGTAATTTTCAAATTCGGAAATTTGAATCAATTCAACTTCAACAAGTAGCAATTCACTTCTCAATTCTTAACACACAATTTCGGATCACAATATGAAGAACCCTAATTGAACGTGATGATTAAGAAATCAACCAATACTAAATCCCTTCTCTTAACCTGGCTCTGGTACCAAATAATGATGTTCCTAAAATGAAGCTTAAGCACATGCAAAAATAATTTGAAAGACAATTTGACAATGTCAATCAAACTAGTTCAACAATTACACAATTCCTCAAATATTTATGAAACAATTCCCTCAACAAGGACATGATCAAGAATGAATCCAAGTATGATGATGCTCTGATACCAAAAGATGGTGTGCCCAAAACCAAGCCCAAGCACATTTAAATGAATCAAAGAAACAAACTCCAATTCACAATTAAAACTGGTCTAATGGAATCAAGAAATTGCGTGACCCTAATGGAATTTTGATGAAAATTCAAAGGTCAAATGATGCAATTAACAATCCATATATGTAACTTCTTCAAATAACAACAAATGCAAGAGAAATCCACATGAATCAAATCAAGAGGAATAGATCAAAACCATGATTTCAACTCCTTCCCAAAATTCCCAATTCATGTCACAATAGATTCTAATATTGATGATAAAATCAAGTACTAAAGCAATCAATCTTATAACAAGATAATTGATAAAAAATGCAATAAAAAATCTAACCAAGAAAAAATCCAAATCATCTAGATATGACTCACTAGTGATGAAATGGAAACACAACAAAAAAGGAATTGATACTACTCACAATTACCCTTTGTTGCACTCGCCACAATTTCAACTCTTGGAAATTGAAATTGATAAGAAAAATTGGATTTAGGAAACCCTAAGCCCTCTCATGAAAAGTGATGTTCAAATCTGAAAAAATTTTAGCCTCCTCAAAACCTACAATAAGCAAGTATTTAATACTTGCTACTCCTAGGGTTAGAAAATGGACAAAAATTACAAGTTTGCCACTTTTAAGGTGGCCGTCCTAAATGGAAATTACAATAAAAATGAAAGTGTCCTAAAAGAAAATACAACATAAAATTATCCTATACAAAGGAGGAATATATCAAGAAATGAGTCTTCATGATGTTGGTCTTCAAGATACTTTTGAATTAGGCCCCATTGAGAATCCTGACTCACTTAAAAGTATAGGTGATTTGGTATCCTGTAGGACTGATAGTGAGTCTGCTGAAATGCACTACAATTAATAATGTAGAGATGTAGAAAATAGATTAGTTTTCTCAAGATTAGGTTCCTCAAGCAAAATTCTCAAAACTAAATTATGGAGACCCTTAGCTCAAGCCCTAGTGATAGGTCCTGTAGGAGGCTAATTCCTATCACCTCATCTCGACCATCAGGAACTACTTGGAACTAGGAAATGACATCCTCAGATTGCAATCAAGTCTGAGGATTCATCACTTAGGGGTAGATGAGACTGAGTGTGCCATTCATATCCATACCTTGTATGGGCATATATATATATATTTAAGCTTATTTAATATAGCAAAATAAAATAAAATTTTGTGACTATCATAAAAGATATAACTTGAGGTGATTGGAACCTGGAGTCAGAGTGTAAATCCATGTTATATGTGGTATCTTGATAATTGTATATATTGTTGCATTTATTATGTGTGATTATGCATTCATATGTTTTTTTAAGCAACTTGTGTGTTATTGATTGTCGATACAATAAGAGAGTTTTCTCCTTAAGCTAAATGTAGCTTACCTCCCCACAATGTGTTGTAATTATAGAAGCCTATCTGGTTAGAGCTTAGCAAACTCATGCCAGATGTCAGTATGAGGCTCGATGGGATGAGTGAAGGATGAGAAACAAGCAAAGTGGTCACCATGGACTTGTATTTATGTTCTAGTTATATTCTGTTATAGTAGAGACATGGACTACTTTCATAGTTATTACCTACTGGATAGTAGTAGTACTCATGGATGATGATGAACCTTAGTTATTATTATGATGTTTACTATGTTTTATTTTAATTATTTTGTCTCTGTATTACTTAGAAATGCGACGTCCTATTCGAGATTTTTAGATGGGATTACACTTTGTATGTTGTACGCAAATCTCAATTTTAACAAGGGGTTTTTTCTTAGGTTCCCATATAGTGTACAATGAGCCCGTTTTGTCAAAGTCCCCTCGAAAGGGGAAAAACATAACCCTTTCTTTTTTCCCTTTTCTTGGTGGGTTGGGACCAATTTTCTAACCCATTGAAATAATTGAGATTCGATAAATCTTACCTTTTAAAAAAGCAATTTTAATTTTTTCTTTGAATTTTTTGTAGGAAAAACTAAATGTTTTAAACTTTTAAACTTTTTCTTTTTTAGTTTAAAGTCTTCTTTATTAGGGAAATTTTTTGTAGTACTAATGAAGTATCTAACATAGGCATGTCGCATATGACCTGCAAAATATCTAAATATTCTAGTAGAAATTTTATTATCTTTTCCCTTTTTTCATTATCTAGATTTGTCCATTATTAAAAATTTTTTTTTTTTAAAAATTTTTTTTATTAAATTTGAACGCCCTGGGGATTTTACCCTTTTTTAAAATTTACACCAACTTTTTTTTAAATTTTTCCAATGGCTTTCAACATCATCCCTAATGGTTAACTTATTTAAAAGGGTTTAAAAGTGATATCAATATTGCATTTTCTACAAGTGCAATATATTTTTAAAATTCATTCATTTCATTAGATGTAAAAAAAAGGGATAGAAAATAAGGGTTAAGTTGATTTAAAAGAAAAAGGGGAAACATTTGGGAAAGGAAAAAAAAAAAACTAGAATTTTATTTCAGTTTTAGAGAATTGTAAAACATTTATTGAAAGTAAAAAAATAGGGGGGAAAGATTCTATCATAATTCAAATGCCTATACTAAATATGATGGGAATCAAATCACGACCATTACAACATTGTTTGACGCAGTGTAAAATCTTAAAAATTTTGAAAAACTATATGGAAATTTAAGAAAATAAATAGAATAATAAATACTTCTAGGCTTGGATAGTGAGAGGAATAATTCATAATATTAGAAACTTTGTGATAATACTTCTAAACGCATAAATATTATTATATTTTGTGATAATAATAGGTTTTAAAAATTTAAACAATTAGAAGAATAAATTCCCCGTAACCTAATTTTAATTAGGTTAAATAATGAAATTAATATAAATTATAGATCTAGAAATTTTAAAAGAAAATTTAGAATAAATATTTATGTCCGAGAAAATTAGATTAGCTTAGATGTAAGCTTTTGTAGTAAAACACTAAAATGCAAAATTTAAAGATATTCTCATACACGAGTAGAATAATAAAATAGAGACATTATAATATAAAATATGCATATACATATACATATACACACAATTGTAAAAACAAAAAACAAAACAAAACGCAAATTTTTCAAATCTACTGCAACGTCCATCCTCTCTTCCAGACCTGACGTCAGGGGGCAACAACATCAATCCTCGTTGTCTCGTCCCTTCTTTTCCCCCTTTTTTTTTCCTTCTTTTTTTCTTCTTCCGTCCAAGCTATGTTTTCCTTAAATAGCTCCAAGTAGGCCCTGTTTAAACCTTTTCCCCCAATGGTAGTAGTAGCAATTTCTAAAACCCCCGTCACCATCTTTCCCCATCTTCGCCCCGTCTAAATAAATCATCATTAATTTAAAAGGACCGTACGTGGGGGTTTGGGAAGCCAAACATGCATGATCCTTCCCTTCACCCGGCAACAGCAACAAACGGGACCGAATGACACAGCAATACGAAAATGGGGGGGTGGCAGCGCGACACAGCAATGGGGCCCAATGCCCGGGTACAAAAATGATAAAGCAACAAACGACAACGACGATACAAAAACTTTCAAATCTTTGTCTGTCCTTCTCCCCCCCCGATAAAAAAGGGCAACAAGGGGAAAACAACAATCATGACGATGTGGCTTGTAGTCGTTTCCGATTGGTGGTCAAAAGGAGGTGCAGGGTGTGGAGGGGAAAATTTCTGGCCGCCCAACCTCTTCGGGAACCCTTTTTTTTTTTTTTTTTTTTTTTTGGATGATTAACCAAATTGTCATTTTTTAACCTTTTTCCCTTTATTTTAAAAAAATTTTGGGGAATAATCTTATAGGTACAATTATTTTTTCTTAATGGGATCCCAAAAATGTCCTACAACTTCAGTTGGACCCCTTTTTTCGGATAACAACAAAAAACCCCGTGATTTTTCTCTATTCTAAGGCATTATCTGAAGTTTTTATTTTTATTTTGTACTTGTAAATTTTTATTGACTTTTTTGGGTTTTTGTTTTTTTGGTTTTGGGACACTTTTATTTCCTTGTAAAATTTTCATTTAGGGCTAGCCCCCTTTAAAAGTGGCAAAACTTGTAATTTTGAGCATTTTTTAAAAACCCTTTTAGGGTTTTTAGAAAGAAAAATACTTTTTTAAGAGGGTTTGAGGAGCTTATCTTTTTAAACAGATTATCCCCTCCTTTCATGTAGAATTAGGGTTAAAACCCTTTGGCCCAAAACCCTTTTAATAAAATTTCAACCCAAGAGTTGAAATTTTTGGCGATTCAACATTTTAAAAATTGTGATTTTTATTTTAAAATTTTTTTTGTTGTATTTTTTTTCTTCTCAAATTTTGTCATATCTGGGGTTTAAAAAATTGAAAATTTTTTGGGTAGTTTATACATCTTATTTTTCCCAAAATTTCCTTTTACTTATTTGAAGGAATTATAAAATTGGGCCGATTCACCCTTTAAAAAGTTTTCCCCTTTGGGAAAGTGTGTTCTTCACTTTTTTGAAAAGGATTATTTTTTTACGGTTTTTTTTTTGTCAAATTGTGGATTATTGCGGGGATTATATAAATTAGGGTTTTTCAGAAGGTATTATCATGTGGAAAATTTTTAATTATACCCTTTGGAAATTTTGGATTTCACTTTTCTTCATTTTGGTTCACGTGAAATTGCCCTTATTTTTTTACCCGATTTTGTTTTGACTTGAGATTTTTTTTTTAAATCTTTTGAATGATTTTCAAGGGGGTTTTTTGGGCACATCATTTTTTGGAAATAAAGCTCTTATTGAGGAAGGGAAAAGGGTTTTGTTTTTCAATTTCGGGGAAAGTGATCATCAATTAGGGTTGATCAAGTAAATTTACCGCAATTGTTTTGTTGTTGTTGGTGAGTTTGCAAAATTACATTGGTTGGGATTTAAATTTGAAAATTTGGTTTGGAGTTGATTTGGGGGGTTTTTATATCATTTTGTGGACACTAATTTAGTGGAAGAGAAAAAGGGTTAAAAAGTGAATTTTTGTTTTTAGAAATTTTTTCTTGAACTTGTAAAATTTCCCAAATTCTTCCCCTTTGAAGTAGCTTGTGGCGTGGGATTTGTGTTTTTTTTGTTGTCTTTGAATTCCATTGTGTAATTCTGAATTGGTGAAGTCAATTTGCATATTACTTTAAATTTTAAATTAGTAAGGAATTATTTGAATTAAAATCATATGAATTTAAAGTTGTGGGAGTTAATAAATTGCTTTTTTGGGGGGTTTTAAAATTCATTGTTACCAATTGAGGAAGGCTTGCAAAAAAGTGAATTTAAAATTTAATTTTTTAAAAATTAAAAGGGTTTTCCCTCCCCTTAGGGGGATTCGGAAAATTCTTTTTGGGGAAGGCTACTTTTTAAAATCTTTTGCTTAAATTTTTTGCCGGGGGAATTTTGAAGACTATTTTTAATCAATATTCACCTTGTTTTTTGCCGTGGAAGTGATAATCTTAATTTTTTGTTTTTTGGGCTTGGGGTTTTGGGCCCATGGGGGGAATTTGGGGAAATTTTTGTTGAAACGTTTTTCTTGGGGCCCTTTTGGGGGAGAAGAGTTTTTACTTGAGTTGCAATTAAAAAAATTGAAACTTTAAAGGGGGTTTTTTTTTGTTTTTTTTTGTAGTTGTATTGTGTGGATTTAAGGAAGTAAAAGAAAGGGAAAAAAGTTTTTTTCCCCCTTGAAAATATCGTTTTGAGGAACAACATTAAAAAATCTACAAATATGTCTAATGACAGTGGGGAAGGGGGAAATTGGGGTTTAAAGAAGCCAAATACCCCCGGGTTGGTTGGGGGACTGGTCTTTAATGGGGGGCAGGCAGGAGAACTTTAGAGGAAAAAACTATGGGAGATTACTTATTTAAAGTTGCCTTACACTGTAACTAGATTTGGGATGGTATTTTTCCAAAACCCACCAGTGGAAAACCCAAACCCAAAGTACCACGTCGATTAGCCCAAAAAACCCCTCACCCAAAACCCAAGGTGTGGGAGAGGGGAAATTTTAAATTTAAAAGGGAATGGGTGAGGAGATATTCCTAACAGAGAAGAAAGGGATGAAAAATTTTTGGGGTAAACCCAAAATCAGAATAGGGTTTTTGGGGGAAACCTGGGGGTTTTAAGATGGGAAATCAATGCCCCCTTTTGATGGTAAAGGATCGGGCGGGATAATACTTAGATTTGGGAGGAAAAGGTCAAGGTCTTTTTCAAATGTTAGGAGATCGACGACGTACTAGGTTAATTAGCTGCTTTTTGAATTTTTTTTTAGGGTTTTTCTCCCACTTTGGTGGAAGAATCTGATCATCAATGGGCGGGGATGGAGGGGTTTGGGGTTAAAGCCCTGGAGGGATATAAAAGGGGGTTGCAAAGGGAAAAAGGGTTTATTCCTGAGCACTAAAAAACAGGAGCGTTTATCGATGAAAAACCTTGAGGTGGGGGGTGAAAAAGTGGATGTTTATGTGTGGAAATTTTGAGACCCTTATGATTGGGTTTTGGGGGGTCAGTTGAGCCTCTGAAAAAACTATGCATGATTTTTTCTCATTTTCTAAAATATAAGATAGCGGTTTTGGGTTGAGCGGGGAAAACGCTATACCACATTTAAAGAGGCTTTTCACTGGCCTTAAAAGAAGAGAGACAGAGGGGGGCCCAAACTTTTTAGGGCCCCCAAGCAGTAAGCCCAACACTTTTTACAAGACCCATCTCAGCCGACATTTGATCAGTGGGAACAAAGGCAGAAAGGTGGGGGGAAGTCAAGGTAGGGGACACAACTCCCCCCAACCCATTAAAAGAGAAAACTTCCCAAATAGGAAGGGTAAAGAGGTCTTTGGCACCAGAAACAGGCAAACGGGTTCCCCCGGATCTACTAGGGGGAAAAGGGCGGCCAGATAAAATGTTTTAAATGCAGGGGTTTTGGGGCATAGGCTACACATGTCCAAATAAGAGGGTGATGAGGGTTATGGAAGACATTGGAGGGGATCCCTGAGGATGGCCATAAAACAGATTGAGCCTACAAAACTCCCAACACCCTTGCAGGAAAATTATGAGATCAAAATGGGAAAAGCCTAGGAGCATACTGGAGGGGAAAAATCTACCCCTTTTAAAGTGTTACGCAGGATTTTGCCCCATTTTTCTTTATACAAAGATATTTTAGAGGGGAACATATTTTTTAAACCCCCTTTCCGAATCAGAGGTTTAAACCCTTTTTGTACCAAACATCGATATTTGGGAGTTTTTCACGGAAATTTATATTTTGCTGGGACTGGTTTGAAAAAAAATTTCCCCCTTTTTTTTCTATAAAACCCATCCCTTTGTCCCCTTAAATTTTGCCCTTTGGGTGGATAATTGAGGTAGTATGCCCCTGTTTTTCCCTTTGGGCAAAGGTTTCCCGTGAGTTCGGACAAAAAACTATCTGATGGATTCCCTTTTTGATATAGTTCCTATGCATGCTTCCCCTTTTTTTTAGGTCGGGCCCTTTGGGTTTTTATGATCGACGGGTGATACATATGGGTTTTTAAAATACCTACTTTTTCAACTTGGGCGAGGAAAAATGCATAAGTCCTATTACCGAAAGTTTCCCTCTGAGGCCAAGGTTTCAGAAACAGGTTTAGGCATCCTTCCCCTTCCTTGGGAAAACCAAAAGGGGAGCAGGCAACAAGATCCCCGGGTTCAAAATTCCCCCCAAATTTAACCTTAGATTTGAGGGAAAAATTTTTTCCGAAAAACCCGAGGGAAAGATGGGGAAAAATTTTTAGCACTTTCCAACCTCTTCCAAAAACCCAATTTGGATTATTAACCAAATTGCTCAAATTTTACCTTATGTCTTTTTTTTTAATAAAATTTAAAAATAATCTTACAGGTAAAAATTAAATTTTTCCATGGGATTTCCCAAAAAGTCCTACAACCCTTTTGTTGGGCATAGAACATTTTTCTAGTTAAAAATCAAAGGGGGGGGGGGCCCCCGGGGGATTGTTTTCTAATTTTTAAAGGGATTGGATCATGAAGATTTTTTGTTATTTTGTATCTTGTAAAGTTTATTGAAAATATTTTTTGGTTTGTATTTTGGGTTTTTGGGGCACTTTTTTTTCCTTGTAATTTTTTATTTTTGGGCCCAGCCCCCTTTTTAAAAATGGCCCCCCTTGTAATTCTGAAACATTTTTAACCCAGGAGTTGCAGTATAAATACTTTCTTAAGAGAGGGGGTTTTAGGAGCTTTCATTTTGCAGTTTTTAAAACCTCCTTTCACGGGAGAATTAGGGTTCATCCTTTTGTTCAAACTCTTATTTAATTTTTAATCCCAAAAGTTGGGAAATTTTTGGGGAGTGGGAACAAACTTGAAATTGTGGTTATATCAATTTCATTTTGTTGTGATTTCTTTTTTCTCTAGTTTTGTCATATCTAGGGTTTAAATTTGGGTATTTCTTGTTCCCGATATCATCTTATTTTTCAAGAAACCCTTTTAAAATTTTTTTGAAGGAATTTTTCCCAAAATTTATCCGATTCATCTTTTAAGATTTTCCCTTTGGGAAATGGGGTTCTTCACTATTTGAAAAGGGGTTAAATTTTTTTACGGTTTTTTCTTTGTCAAAATTTTTGGGTTATTGCGTGGATTATAAAGTTAGGGGGGGTTTTCCCCGAAGGTAATTTTCAGTGTGGTATTTTAATTATATCCCGGACATTTGGGTTTCCCTCATTTCTTCACTTTGGTTTACGTTTAAATTGCCCTTATTTTGGATCCGATTTTGTTACTTTAGTTTTTTTTCTTAAGTCTTTTGAATGACTTTAAAGTTTTTTTGGCACATATGTGTGCCGTTAAGGTTTTCGTGTGCGTCTGGAGAGGGGGAAAAACCAATACAACAATGTAACGATAACTGCAACAGACAACACAAAGCTGCAACAAAAACAACACCCGCAACAACGAAAAACAGCCCCTGGCGACCAGATGACCATTGCAGTGGGGTAGAAAAGGGGGAAAAGGGGAAAGGGGGAGCCGAGTGTGGGTGGGGGTGGGGTATTGGGGTAGTGTATAGAAGATGTGGGATGTCCCCAGGGTATTGTGCAAGTGTATTAAAGGGGGTATGAGGTGGGAGGTATGTGTGTATGTTTTGGATGATGTGTGGGTATCAAAAAATGGGTGTATGTGTTTGGAAGGTTTTTGGTGAAAGGTTTGGGGTAAAGTGTTATGGGGAATGGAAAAGGGTTTTGGTGTGCGGGTTTCATATTGTGGGTTTTAGAATTTTGTGAAGTGTGCTGGTATGTTGTGTGTGGATGGAAGGTGTAGTGTGTGTGGGAAAGGTGTATGTGTATGAAAGGTGTGTGGCCCCCCCCCCGTGGTTTTTTCGAAGGGAATTTTGGGTATGTATTATTGGTGGGGTGAGATGTATGTAGAGTATTTTGTATGTGAATGGGAAAAGGGGTGTGGTGGTGTGTGGTAAAGTGTTTTGTAGGTATGAAAGGGGGGGTGTAGTGTGTATAGAGTAAAGTGCTATATGTGTCGGGGGTGTTTTGAGACGTTTTTTTTTGGGGGATGTGTGTAGTATGCACTAGTGGTATGGTGGGTGCTTGGGGACTTGAGGAGAAAAGAGGATTCCAAGGGTTTTTTAGTTGTGTATGCAAAGTAAATAGGGGTTTTTAGTATGATTGTTGTATGTATGTGTAGGGGGTGTGCCCAAATGTGTAAAGTGTTGGGTGGGAGTGTTTGGCGTGTTACGTTTGGGGTGTGGGAATGTGCTTTGGGGTATTGCGTGGGGTGGGGGGTAAGGTTTTGTAAATTGGGGGTTTGGAAGGTAGGAGATAAGAAGTGGAAAAAGGGAAAAGAATTTCCGGGGTTGGGAAATTTTAAGGAGAAGAAAAGGAAAATGGAAGTTTTTTAGAAAGGAGGAGAAACATAGAGGATTAGAAAGGGGTAAATTTTAAATATACACAAAGCATAAGGGGTTTTTTCTAGAGAAAGTGAAGAGGGAAAAAAGAAAAAAGTGGGAAATTGGAGAAACCAAAGGGGTTTTAAGGGAGCTTGGCGGGAAACAAGGGAAAGTTAGGGAAGGGATTTAAAGGGAAAAAGAGAATAAGGAAAAGGGAAAAAAGGAAAATTGGGAAAAAAGGAGAAAGTGAAATTGAAAAACGGGGAAAAAAGGGGGAGGAAAAGGGGAAAAAAAGTTTGGAAAATAAAAGAAAAGGGGGATTGATCTTGTGTAAATTTAAAAAAGGTGAAGCTTGTGCGTAATTTTGAAAATAAAGTTTTTCAAGGAGGGTTTTGGGATGTATGTGTATAAAGGTGGTTGATGTATATATGGGGATGGAAGCAAAGAGTGAGGATGAAAACCCAGTTGAAAGGATTGGGAAAAAACCCCGTAATTTGGGGAAATTCACACCTTGCCATCAAATGCAAGAAAGAGCCCGAAATACTTTTATTTAGGTGTGGAAAAACTAAAACCCAAAATTTAAGTGGAGATGCTCTTTAAAGATTTGGTTGGGAAACCTTTTTCGAAGGATACTGTTTTAAGAGGAAGGTAATAGGCTTACCAGGGGAATTTCCAACTCCATTTTAGGTTTATGAACCCAAACCCTTTAAAAAAGTGAAAATGAGAAACTTAAAAGATAAAAGCTAAAATGTTAAGTTGTGGTTATAACTATGAAAGGAATTCATTTTGCTTTGTTTTTTGGGTTTCAATTGAATGGATTTTTATTAAGATTTTTGGGTTTTTTAGTGGGGTTAATTGAGTTTAGGAAAGAATTTAAGAAACTAGTAATTAGGTAAATTCCGAAAAATAAAGAGTATAATTTTTTAAGAAAATTTGAATGGGCCCCAAAGGGAGATGCACCGCACCATCTTGCTAGTGCTATTATATAGGTCTAATATCACGATTTGAAATTGTTTTCCTTTAATCTAGACAAAAAACTTTAAAACCTAACTTTTCCTCTATAATTTCCCAAAATAGGTATGCATTTGCGCAAATTTTTATAAAAATATCATTATGTTTACATTTTAGAGTTTTTCTTATGAATGTATTTCATATACCTTTGGGGAAACTTACTTTCCTATTTTTACCTACAAAATACACCCGAACCCAAATCACACAAATCATGAGTGAAATTTGATTTTAACTCAAAAGATTGTATTTTCCTTTAAACCCCCTTAAGTACGTAAAGGGGAAAATGTCTATAAATTTTTCCTTAATTTAAAAAAAAGTGTCACAAACATAATATATGTGAAAATATATTATAAAATTATACACAAAAAGTCCCTTTAGGTCATCAAAAAGGAAAAAAACAAACGACCCGTTAGCTCCGAAATTTGAAAAATAGGCCCCTTGAGAAGTGGGGAAAAATAGAGGTAAACAGATAAAATGATTGTAAATCAAACCCCGGGGATTGGTTTG
>JBBMOL010002209.1:0-27165 GCA_037954665.1 Laguncularia racemosa | reverse complement strand
CTATTTATTTTTTTTTTTGAAATTTTTTATTTTATGAAAAATTTTGGAAAAATTGGGGGAAAAATTGGAAAAATTAAAAATTTGATTTTATTGAGAATTTTTGTTCCGGGGGCAAAAATGGTTTTTTACAGCTGCCCCTTTTGGGGAAAAAGTTTGAAAACTTAAAAAAAACACAAACAAAAAACGCCATTTTTGACCTCTTGCTTTGGGTTTTTTTGTAAAAAAATGCCCCAAGAGCTGATAACCCTAGGTTTTTGAAGATGTTCCTAACGATTTAAGGGGGAATTTCCCCCTTTCCAAGAAGTGTTTTTGGGGGCAAACAATTGGAGAAGGACACATTTAAGCACGGTTGGAATGTTAAAAAATGATGAAGGAAGCATTTATCAGACTTGAACCCCTTGGAAAAAAATTTATTAGGAAGCGCCTTATAGCTGGCTACCTGTCAACAAAGCGTCTTTTTGATGCAACTGTTTGGGGGGTGTTTCCGAAAAGCCCCCAAGTAATAATCGGGAGAATCTTGGAAATCCCCCCTATGGGCTGACAATTTTTACGGGATTTTGTTCAAAAGGTGCCCCTATGAGCGACCTGAAACAGATTTTTGGGAAAGTGCCCCCTTGGGTAACAAACCTGGATTTGAATTTGCCTCAAAAAGTCCCCCCATGGGGCTGACCAGAGGAAAAGTCTTTAGGAAAGTGCCCCCTAGGGTGACTAACCTGGTTTTTGGCCCGTCTAAAAATGCCCCCGGGCGACCATGCAACAGGTTTTGGGGGAAATCCCCCCTTGGGGAAAATCCCCGGAATTGAATTTTGCCTCAAAAAGGCCCCCTTGGGTGACCTTGGGGACAAAGATTTTGGGAAAATTTCCCCCCATGGGCAACTAACCTGGAATTTTTTTTTCCTAAAAAAAATCCCCCCAGGGGTGACCATGGGAAAAGATTTTTGGAAATGCCCCTATGGGTGCTAACCTGGTTTTGGACTTGTTAAAAAAAGTGCCCCCTAGGGCTAACATGAGAACAAGGTTTTGGAAAAGTCCCCCTATGGGCAACAAATGGAATTAAATTTTTCCCCAAAAAAAGGCCCCTTGGGCCCCGAATGAGGACAAAGTTATTGGAAAGGCCCCCCCTTGGGCGGACTAACCTGGATTGGATTGTAAAAAAAAGTGCCCCCTGGGGGCTGCCAGGAAAAAAGGTTTTGGAAAAGTCCCCCTATGAGCTAAAAAAGGGGGAATTGAATTTTGCCTAAAAAATGCCCCTTAGGGTTGACCATAGGAAAAAGGTTTTGGAAAAGCCCCCTATGGGAAAAAAACTGGAATTGAATTTTTCCTCAAAAAGCCCCCCCTATAGCGACATGGGACAAAGATTTTAGGAAAGGCCCCCAGGGTAAAAAACCGGGGAATTGAATTTTCCCCAAAATTTTCCCCCCATGGGTGACCTGAGGACAAATTTTTTTTGGAAAGTGCCCCCTATGGGTGACTAACCTGGTTGGATTTGTCTAAAAAATGCCCCCGGGGGGCTGACCTGAGACAAGGTTTTAGGAAAGCCCCCCTATTGGCTAACTAATTGGGAAAATTGAATTTTGCCTAAAAAAGTCCCCTTGGGGTGACCTTGAGACAAAGATTTTAGGAAAGGGGCCCCCAAGGGGGCTAACAACAGGAATTGAATTTTGCCCAAAAGCCCCCCCTAGGGCGACCGGGGAAAAAATTTTTTTAGGAAAGCCCCCAAGGGTGACTCCCGGATGGACTTTCTAAAAAGGCCCTTATGGGGACCAAGAAAAAGGTTTTAGAAAGCCCCCCCTTGGGCAACTCCCGGAATTGAATTTTGCCAAAAAAATTTCCCCCCCCATGGGCTGCCATGAGGAAAAGTTTTTAGGAAAAAGTCCCCTATGGGTGAAAAAACCTGGATTGGAATTTTAAAAAAAGAGCCCCTATGGGCTAACCATAAAACAAGGTTTTGGAAAAAGTGCCCTAGGTGACAAGGGGAAATTTAAAATTTTTCTCAAAAAGTCCCCCTTTTGGGCTGACCATGGGGAAAAAAGTTTTTAGGAAATGCCCCCATGGGTGACTAACCTGGATTGGACTTCCAAAAAAACCCCTAGGGTTTTACCATGAAACAAGGTTTTAGGAAAGTCCCCCTTTTGGGCTAACTAACCTAAATTTTAAATTTTTCCCCTCAAAAAGTCCCCCCTATGGGCTGAATGAGGAAAAAGTTTTTTAGGAAAGTCCCTATGGGTTGACTAATGGATTGGACTTGTCTCAAAAAGTGCCCCATGGGTGACCATGAAAAAGGGGATTTTGGAAGCCCCCCCCAAGGGCTAACTAACCTGGTTGGCGGGTGGGTCGGGTCGAATCGGCGGTCACGGCGGCGGTATTGGTTTTCAGGTTTTTCCGGGGTCGTTTGCGGGGGTGAAGTGTCGAACCTGCTTCTTGAGGGTGCTTCCGATGGTGGTGGGGTTTACTCCCGAACGTCTCCTTACGGGGTTTTGAACTCGGTGGGGGGTCACGGCTTGAACTTCCCCCTTTTTCCCACTTTTTCTTTCTCCTCAAAAATTCTGACTGGTGTTTTAGTTCCCCCCTGTTCCCCCTTATTTTGGAAAACCTCAACTCTTTGGATAAGCCGAATGGCCCCGTTTAGATAAACCCATATTTTTTTTTTTTTTCTTAGATTTGATTTTATCCAATCCTTTTGTTCCAAATTTTTGTTGTAATTTACCATTTATGGGGATAATTGGGGTCTTGGATTTATTAAATCAAAATTTTTAAAAAACCCCCCGCTTTTCACTAAGGTTTTTTCCCCGGTTTTTTTCTCCGGCTGGGTTTGCAAGAAATTCACGCGCGCGCGGTGATTCCCCCTCGGCCAACTTTGGCCCCGTGAGCCCAAGGAAAGGCAAAAAAAATTTGCCAAAATGCTGGGGGGGGAATTTTAACTACAACGTCTGGCCCCACATTCCTCACGCACAACTGACCCCCGCAAGCGGGGCCCAATTTCCCGGTTTTATTTACATCGCAAATTGTACATATCGTGAAATTTTTTATTTTTTTGTATTTTTGAAAATTAAAAAATTTTTTTTAAAAAAATTTTTATTTTTTATTTTTTTCCTTTTATAAAAATTTTCAAAATTGAAGTGTTTTCCTATTTATTTTTTTTTTTTGAACATTTTTTTTTTTATGCTAAAATTGGAAAAAGGGGGAAAAAATTTTGGAAAAATTAAAAAAAGATTATTTTTTAGAATTGTTGATTCCGAGGGAAAAAAAGGGGGGTTTACAATGCCCCTCTTTGTGGTAAGTTTAAAAAAATTAACACAAAGACAAAAAAAAAGACCCCATTTTTTACCCCTTGAATTAGGTTTTGTAGGAAAATCCCCCCAAAACTGATAATCCACGGTTGAAGATGTTCCTAAAATTCAAGGTAAGTCCCTCTCTAAAAAGTGCTTTTTGGGTAATATTGGGGCGGACAATCTAAGATTGAGAGGAATATATGGAAATATGAAAGGAAAACGTCTTATCAGACTTGAAAACCCTTGAAAGAAAAAATTTCTTAGGACCCCCTTATGAGCTGGTACCGTCGACGAAGGTCTTGTTAGTCTAGCAATTTTGGGGGAAGGGGGTGTTTCCGAAAAGTCCCCCCAAAGGGGTGACTAATGGGGAATCTGGAAAAATCCCCCTTTTTTGGGGTAAAAAAAATTAAAAAAAGTTTTTTTTAAAAATGCCCATTTGGGGTAAAAAAAACCCTTTGATAAAATTGTTCAAAAGGGCCCTATAGAGTGATCCTGGAATTTTTTTTTAGGAAAGTGCCCCCTTTTTGGGTGACAAAAACCCTTTTATAAAAAATTTTTGGAAAAATGCCCTTTTTTGGGTGACAAAACCCTTTAAATGGGGAAATGTCTCAAAAGGGGGCCCTTTTGAGCTGCCCCTTTAAAATAGGCTTTTTCGGGGAAGTCCCCCTTTTGGGCGGGCAACCCTTTTGGTTTTTAAATTTTTGGGGAAAATCCCCCCAAAAGTGCCCCAAACCCAAACTAAAAACTGTCTCAAAAAGGGCCCTTTTGAGCTGCCCCCGGGGAAACCTTTTTCGGGAAAGTCCCCTTTTTGGGGGGACTAACCCTTGGATTTTTTTTTGGAAAAAATGCCCCCGGGGTGAAACCTAAACTGAACCGTTCAAAAGGTGCCCTTATGAGCTCCCTGAAAATTTGGTTTTTCGGGAAAGTGCCCTTTTTGGGGGTGACAAAACCCTTTGGGTTGATTTTTAGGAAAGTCCCCCCGAGTGACTAACCAAAAAAAAAACTGTCTAAAAGGTGCCCCCATGAGCTGACCCTGGGGAAAGGTTTTTTTGGGAAATTTCCCCTTTTTGGGCGGGGTAACTTTGGATTAATTTTTAGGAAAATGCCCCAAGAGTGACAACCCCCAAAAGAAAGGGGGGGGCCCCCAAAAGGTTTTCCCCCTTTTGGGGGTAACCTTGCGAGATCTGGGGGAAATGCCCCTTTTTGGGCTGACAAAACCCATTATGAAATGAGGGGCCCAAAAATGCCCTTTTGGGTAATTTTGAGGGATTTAGGGAAGGGCCCCCCTTTTTGGGGTAATACCCTTTAAAGGAAAATTGGGGAAAGTGTTTTTTTTATGAGCTGATTTTTCTGGTGTCTTAAAAAAAGCTTCTAACTAAGCTAGTTTATGTGTTTTTTTTCTTTTTTTTTTGTTGTTCTTTTTTTAACAGGGGTTGCCAGTTTTTTTGGGGAACCCCAAAGGGGCAAAAATTGTGTTGGTTTGCCCCGGGGTTTTTTTCTTTTTTTTTGCCCCCTGGTTTAAATTTTTGGGGGTGCCCCCTTTTTTTTGGGGGCAAAGCTTTTCTATGGTAATGTTATTTAATTTTAAAAAGCTGGTTTAAAAGCTTAGGAGTAGACAAAATTATATCAAAAAATTAAAATTTAAAATTCATTATCATTTTATTTTTTTATCTTTCATTGCAAAGTGGGGGTAATGTGTTTAAGTGTTTTTATTGTGATGAAAAACTAATTGGGATCTTTTACCATTTAGGGTTTTTAGCTTTGTTGTAAAAAAAGTAAAAATCAACTCAACAAAAATTTAAACGAATATTGGTTTTTTAAAAAATTTTGGAAAATTTTTTGTTCCCCCTTTCCAAAAGGGTAGTACATCTTTAAGGGTTTTTTGTTGACGGGCCCCCAATTTGGACCACCCCTTGAGTTAGTATTAGGCTCCCCTAATAAAACCTTTTTTTTAACATGGGGGGGGCCCTTTATTTTTTGGGTGAATTTTCCCTTTGGAGTTTGGGCATTCGGGGAAATTTTTTTTGTACAGACCCCCTCTTTGAAGTACCGAGGTCTCTTTCTTGTTGAATGCTCGGGCTTTCCTTTTGGGGAAAAAAAAAAAAAAAAAAAAAAAAAAATTGACCATGACACAGTGCGGTAACCCCTTCTTTCATCAATCAGGTTCAACGGATTAAACCTTTTCTTTACCAATCCGATTGATTCCCCTGAAAAATTTTCTTTTTGATGGTATCTGACTTCCAGGTTTTAAAAATGCTTCTGTAAAACCCCAATGAGTAAGGGGTGGCTCCCGAAAAATGTTTTTTTTGAACCCCTTAAAACCCATGAGGGCAAATGGTAACATTTCACCCCAATCTCTGTAAGTTGTTGAAAATTTTTTCGATGTTTTCTTGTTTTTTTTGTTTGTGCTTCTACCCCCCCGTTTTTTGAGGTCGGTAGGGTGTTGAATTTCTATGGTTTATGTTTGGTTTTGTTGACATAAACCTGTCATCGATTTATTGTTGATTTTGGCCCCCATTGTCGGTGAAAATTGACTCAGGAAACCCTTTTGGGGGCTATTCCCCCTTTTTAAAAAAGCGGTTTTTAACCCCTTTTTGGGGGACATTGGTAATGATGGTTCTACCCATTTGGAAAAGGTAATCAACGCTACCGTTTAAATCTAGGCCCCTTTGGGTTTTGGTTGGAGTGATTGGGCCAATTGGGGTCGTTCCCCCCACTTGGAGAAAGGGCCCCAAGGCGTGAAAAAAAAAATGGGGGCTCATTGGGGGGAGTTTTTTGCCCCGGTTTGGGTTTATTGGCACGAGGGAAAAGTGCTTAACATACTTTATGCCAATCCGCCCCCAGGTTTTTAACCAATACCCTAACTCATGTTTTTGGGGGGCCAACTTGTAGCCATTAAATGAGGTCAAAACCCCCCTTCTTTTTTTTTTCCCCTTATGGTTCGCATGCTTCTTTTTTACCCCCCAATCTCAACGGGGGGGGTATCAAACGATCTTTGTAGAGTATAACCACTTAAGGGGAAATGGCCCAAAACCCCTTTGGGGAGCGTTTTTGGTTTTTTTGCTCCCCACCTCGGGGTTTTACCTTCTTGGGGTAGGTCTTGATATTTTTTACCAGGGCTTATCATCTTTTTTTCTTTTCAATTGTCAAAAAATAAGCGGGGATTTTCGAGCTTTTTTATCGGTTAACCCCTCGGCCCTTTTCCGGGTTATTTGAATCGGATGAAAAATGTGGCTAGGGCATCTACGAATGATTGGGGAACCCCTCGGGATATCTTAAAGGGGGGTTTCCCCTTAAAACCCCCTCAATAAGTCTGTCAAGTGTTGATGGTACGGTACAATTTTGGGGGGTCTTTAGTTTTGTTTCCCCCCTCTTCTTTGTAGTATGATGGGAGGGGGTCCCCGTACACCCCCAATTTTCGGGGTTTTTCCCTTTGGGGCAGGCCATCTTGGGCCCCAAAGAATACATGTTCCCTATTCCGCGATATTTTTGGATGGGAAATTTTTAAGTTGTCGTGCGGGGGAAATTTAGTGCCGTCTGGGGTCCAAAACTCCCCCCAAACCCCAAAACCCAAAAACTTTTGGCACCCGTGGGGGAACATTTCCCCCCACCATTTTGCTCTCTAAAGTTTTTTTTAAAAGGTTATCTTTACTGTTGATTTTGTTCTCATTGGGGAAAATTTGGGCTTGTTTTCGGGGGATCTTTTCTCGGGGGTATTCGGAAAATGATCGGTTTTAAGGGGTTGGGGCCCTTTATCGAGTTTAAAATTTTCATATGATGTCAAATCGGATGGGGGCATTCCCCTTTTTGAGTTTTTCCCCCTCAATGGGGGTTCTTCCCAAATTTTTAAAAAATCTGTCTTGTCAACAGCTCAACATGATAGTAAAGAGTGTTTTCCTTTGTCGAGCATGCCCAAAAATTTAAAAAAACAAATGTCTTCTCTACCTTTGATTTTCCTCTGTTCCCCACTGTGAATTTTTTGCTCAAAAATATAGGGAAAGTTCTCTTCCCTCTTGTTTTTTTTGCCCGCACACTTTTCCCTGGATTCGGGGAGTTTGGGGGGGTTTAAGAAAAAGGGTTTTCCCTTTTTTGGGGGGGCTTTAAAAACCGGGGGGGTTTTTTAAGATAGTTTTGATTGTCCTAAAAAATTCTTCACATTCGTGTCCCATTTTTGCGGGTTTTTTCCCCAAAGGGGTTTTGGGCCCCGCATTTTTCGGTGGGTTGTGAGAAAAAACCCAGTTTTAAATTTTTTGTCTCCCGAAAATTTTACTTCTTTAAGGGAAAGGGGGGGTAAGGAAATCAAAAATTTTGGGTTTTTTTTTGTCAGGGTCAATTTTTAAAAGCCCCCTGGTTGTGACAAAAACCCAAAATTTCCCCCTTTTTTAACCCCCGAAAGAAAATTTTTCGGGTTTTTAAAAATTTAAATGGAACTTCCTCAGTCGTTTGAACAATTTCCTCAGGATATCTACTTTGGGTTTCCCTTTTTTGGGGTTTTTGGGTATAAAGTCGTCGACATATCTAAAACCCCTCGATGCATAAAAATCGTAAAAAAGGGAAAAATGCTCTTTGAAAACATTCCCCCCGGGGTTTTTCGGGCCCCAAGGGCTTTATTTTTTAAAAAGGGGAAATTCCCAAAAGTTGGATAAGGGGGTTTTCTTGGTTTGTCTTCATCGGCCATTTTTATTTGATTGTATCTGAAATCCGGCCCCTGAATGAGTAGAGATGGTTTCCCGGGGGTGTTACCCCCTAGAACATCAAATGGGTGGGGGGGGTTACCCCTTTTGGGGTGGGGTTTTTAAGGGCCCCCAAATTTTCCCGCATACGCGCACTTTTCCGTTTTTTTTAAAGGGGGGCTCCCCTTTGCCACCCTTTTGGGGGGTCGGTTTTTTTTGAAAAACCCCACTTCCAGTAGTTTTTGATTTTTTTTTTGATTTTTGGGGAAATGTCGGGGCCTAAATCTTTTAGTTTTTGTTTTTTAGGTTTGACTTTTTCCCTTGGGGAAACCCCCGTAAAAATACTATTGACGGTCTACCTTTTTTTTCATGTAAACCCAAGGGCCCCGGCAAACACATTGATTTTTTTTAAAAGTCGGTTTTTCAAATTTTTGCTCGGCACTCAAACTGGTCCCGTTTTGGGGTTTCCCAGGGTTTTCCTTTTCTTCCTAGATTTACTTTCCCCCGGTCGTAAAACGAGTTCCGGGGTTTTTCATGTTTTAGCCAATTTTCTTGTATTAATTGTGGTCCAAGATATCTTTTTAAAAAACTGCCCAGCGCGTTGGAAAGATATCAGGTTTTTTCGTTCTACTTGCGCGAAATCCCCCTTGATGTTCGATGGGGGAAAAATTTGAGTGAAATAAAAAAAAAAACCCCATATATAATAAAGAAACAAACCATGAGGAAATTTTTAATAAATAGTTTTAAAAAATTTTTCAATAATTTTTCCTACTTGGAACCCCTACCCCCTATTGTTGGAAAAAAAACCCCCGTTGTTCAGAGCTTTTTTTTGGGGTTGGGGGCCGCAGGAGATTGTTCCCCCCTTTTTTGTTGTCCTCTTGTTTATTTGAAGTTTTTTGAATGGTATTTTCCTTTTTAAAAAATTTCGGAGAGGGGATGCACTTTGGGTGCAATCATTTTTCCCCCTTATTCTCCCCCTGGCTTGTGCTCCTCCCCGGCCCCTAGGAAAATTTTCCCCCCCCCCGGGGGGGGCCCGTCCCCCCTCTTTAAACTGTTTTACCCTCTTTTTTTGGAAACCTTTTTAAATTCTTTTAAAATTTTTGCAGCCCCCGGTCTTCTAAACCCCTCATCCCCCCAAGTAAAGGATGGCTTTTCTCTTTGTATAGGGCCCCTATTCTGCTCCCCCGTACTGAAACCCCAAATTCCCCCCTTGTGATGAATTTGAGTTTTTTGGGGAGCTAGAGGGAAGGGGCCCGAAAACATGTATCCAAGGCCCTCCCGGAGAAATTTTAAAGTTTTGGGGGGGGCGAGGCCCCCGGAAAGATGTAAAATTTTCTTGTGGCCGTTTTTCCCTGGTGGTTTCCCTTTTCCCCACTTTTCTCTCTTTGACCGTCGAAGGCTGACCACTTGGGGGCTAGGTTTTATGTTGTTGGATCGCCCCCCCAAAAGGGGCCCAATGTTGCCAATGGGCCCCTACTTGAGGGATGAACCGTTGTCAATAAGTACTCGGGGGGAAAATGGTGTCATTGCAACCCCGGCCCTATGAAAAATAGCTGGTAGTCGGTTTTTCCCCTTTTCTAGTCTTCTGGAGAGAAAAAAAATTGATCCCCGGTAAAGATAGAGTTTTCCCCCGGGCCCATCTTGTCTGTGCAATACCCCCCCCGGCTTGAAAATTTTTTTTTTAACCCCTTTAAAAGTGCTTTCCCCCTGGGGCTTTTGTGTTGTAAGGAGGCCCCCCGAGGGATATCTGCGCTGGAATTTTTTTAAAATTTTCCATGATTGTATTCGCTGGCTTTTCCCCCTTTGTAAATGGGGGCAAGACCTTCTCCCTTTCCTCTGTTTGGGTTTTTTTGTCGGGCTCATATACTTGGGATCGTATAATTTCCCAGACGGGTGATTTTTCCCCCCATAGGAGGTCGCTCTTTTTTGGGGCCCCATTTTTCGAATGGTGCAGGCCTTTTTAAATTTTCTGTGGTAAAAGGGAAATTGAATACAATTTTTTTTTGGGATTTGTACCTCCAATGGGGTGTCCCCATTTGGGGTTTATGACCTTGGGCTTCTGATGGGAGTTAATTTTTGTTTTCTGTCTTCCCCCTTTTTCCCTTTTGATTGGGGTTCCCCTTTCAAATTCCGGCCCCCCCCCTTGGCGGCCCTTGCTCATTGGGGTGTAAGAATTGTTTAACCCCGGTTTTGAAAAAACCCCCCCTGTGGGGTTTTTCCCCCAAATGCAACCCCAAAAGGGCCCCCGGGTAACCATCTTTTTTTAAAATTTTAAAACCTTTGGGTCTCTCCCAAACGGGTTGCTTAGCCCCGGTTTTTTTTTTGGGGGGGGGCTTCTTTGGGAGCTGGGTCTTTTTTTGTGTTATTTTTTTTTGGAGTCCTGTGATTGGGCAAAGGGTTGGGGGTTTACATTGGGGGGGGGGTGTTTACAAAAACCCCAAATTTTTCGTTTTCCTGGTCAAAAAAGTCTTGGATTTTGTGCCCCCGGGCCTCCAGCAAAACCATCTGTGGAGTGTCCTTCTTGCCCCCGTGGTAGTCACACTTGAGGGGTTGGAACAAAGTTTTGGGGGCCGTATCGGTCGTTGGGGGTTCGGAAAAAATTTTCAAAAATTTTCCGGCCCCCAAACCCCGCGAAACCTGGGGTGAGCGGTAGGGGGTTTTGGGTGAAAAGCCCCTTTGGGGGCCCCCGGGGTTGTGCATGACCCCCCGTTGGTTGCTGGGCTGGGGGGTTCGGGGTCTGGAAAGTCACCCGGTCCCAGGTTTTTTTGCCTCCCCCCGAAAACACTGTTTTTGAAAAAGGGGTCCCCTTTTAACTATTTTTCCCCCTAAGGGCCTTTGGGTTGGTGGGGGCCCCGGAGGTTCCATTGATTGGGCCTCCCCGGGGTGATGGCATTTTCGTCTTGAAAAACCTTTTCAGCCACTCCCCTTTCCCCAAAATGGGGATGTCTGGCCAAATAAATTTTGAAAAATAATTTTTTTTTCCAAGGGGATTGACAAATAGGGTTTCAAATTCCTTTTAGATATCGGAGTGGTACCCGGGGAGCTTGGGCCCCCCAGCGTTGGCATATTCCTTGAAGGCCCCAAATTTGGGGTTTTTTTTAAAGGGGGCTCCCCGGGGTCGATTAAAAGATGGGGGCAACTTCTATGTTAAATTGTTATAAAAAAAGGCCCGGGGGGGGGTTTTTCCCCGGTGTTGATGATGTTGAATTTTAAGGTGGCATACCGGGGCCAATGCGGGGCCCCTTTTAAGCTGTCCGGGAAAGGGGCTGGGCTGAGTTGATCATTTTGGGGCAAAAATTTTTTTATCTTAGGGATTTAGCCTGGTATGCCTTTGGGGCGCCGGCCCAAAACATACTTCTAAAAAAATTTTTTTTTTTTTGGGGTCTTGAACTTGTCGGGTATGCTTCCCCCCTATATGCGGAAAAGGTTTTTGGGTTTCCCGGCTTGTTAAAAAAATTTTTGGGGCCCCCAAAAGTTTTATTTTGTCTTTTTAGCTGCTGGAAGGTCGCTTCTTTTTTTCCCCTTTTGGGGCTCTTTTCCCCCTTTTTTTTTCAGATCATTAGAGGTCCCCCCCCGGTGCCTTCGGTATACTCGAAGGGGGGTTTTTGGGGGGGAAATTATTTTTTTCGTTTTTGGAGGCTGCCCCCCGGGGTTTTCCCCTTTCCCCGGGGCCCTTAAAAAACCCCTTTTTGAGTTGGTGGGTTTTTCGCAGGAGGCTGATGCTTTCAGTTAAGAGGTGGAACTTGGGCGGGGCCCCTTTTGGGGCCGTCTGCTCTGGGGGTAGACCTGGAGTCTGAGGCAGCTTCAGGGTTAGTGTTATTGCGGTTGTCACTGCTTTTTGAAAATTTTTTCCCCTTAGGGGAAAGGGGATGGGCTTCTAGGCGGGTTGGGGTTTGGAAGCTATTTTGTACCTGGATCCGCATTTTTTTTTTTTTTTTTTGTGTGATAAATTTTGGGAAGAAATGAGTGTAAAGCGAATGCTAAAAGTTTTAAAAGGGGGTTTAATTTTAATTAAAAAGTATTATCAAAACTTTACTTTTTTTAATAATTCTGGATTTCAAATTAAAAATGAAAGTTACAAATAATCTATTTCCTAGCTCTCTTTGTTTTTGTTGTGGAGGGGGAGGGGGTTTCCCCCCGATGAAAATTCTAGTTCTTTAATTGGTTGGGTTTTCAATTTTTCTTCTAAGGCCTTGTTTCTTTGGTCAGTTTTTCCCTTAAGCGTCCCTTTTCCGTTTTTTTTCTTTTTTGTTGAGTTGAAAAATATTCCAAAATGGGCCTTTTCCTGCTCCAAGTAGATCCTGTCTCGGGGGTTTATCTTATTGGTCTTTGGGTGGTTTTGACGTCCCCGGGGAAACGGGTAAGGCCCCCCTTTCCCCTTGGTTTCCCCCCGGTATTAGGTGGCGGATTTACATAATTAACCCCCCCCCTGGCGCGGGTTTTCCCACTTCGATCTGTTCCCCCGGGTCCCCCTTTTGGGGTTTTTAAATTTTGGCTTCCCAGAGTGCTTTGACCTCTGCCCGCTTAGCAAATTTCTCGGCTACCAACAAGTTGGTTTTTTATACTAAAAAAGGGATGCTTCGAGTGGGGAAAGGCGATAAAACTAGTCTTGGACGGTACCGAATTGGGGGAAAAACGGAGTTGGGGGGGTAACCGATGCTTTGTTTGATCCCCCAATTAAGGCACGCTTGGAAAAAATTCGGCAGGTTAAAAAGATTTTATTGCAGCAAAACCCCCCCGGTGTCCACAGAAAATTTTCGGCGTAAGGCTTTAAGAAGATTCCAACTGTAGTGGTAATGTCGTCGGGTAGCTTACCTTTTTTTTTAAAAGGGAACCAACCCCATTAAAAGTTTGGGGGAGGGTTTTTTGACCATGTTCAGCCCCCAAAAATTGAGGTGGTTACGAAACCCCATTTTTCGAAGGTTGAGGTTGGGGGGCAGGATGCCATGACCCTTCTTCTTTTTGGGAAATTAGGGGTTTTTGGTCTGTTCAGCCAGAAAAGGGCCGGGGGGTAAGATTTTCCTCCAAAAGGGAAATTGGGGGGTTCCAATCTGCAAAAGGTAGTGAATATAGGGGAAATTCCGGGGGAACAAAATGGTGGCGAAGGCCCCCAAAAAAAAAGGCGTTTAACCCCCTTTCTGTTATAAGTTTAGGGTTCCACACAAGATGTCCCCTTTTGTCCCCAAAATTTCTTCTGGGAATTTTAAAAAAAGGGTTCTAAATTTCCATGCGTATGCAATACCCATTACAGTTGCTAGGGCCCCTTTTTGAGCGCTGTTTTGCGGGGGCCCGCAAATCTGTGAAGGTTTCCGGGGGGGCCCGGCCCCCAAAGGCTGGGTTGGTAAATTGGGGAAAAAAGTGTGGAGCCTTAGCAAAGGGGGGTTTTTCCTCCAGGGTAGGGGTGTTCATGCGGTCCGATGAAGAAAGCTGCGGGCTGATCCCCCATAACTGGGGGCAGGGCCCCCGGACCATGGGGGAAATTCCCCCTTTTCTTAGTCAGTTTTTAGGGCGGGGCCGATCTTTGGGGAAAAAGGGGTTTTCCTCTGGGTTTTTCAAGGTAAACAGTGGTCCAGTACCTTTTTTTCCCAAAAAAGGTTTTTTCCCTAAATTTTCCCCTTTGGGGAAAAGGGGGCGGTCGACTGCATTTTCCTCCCAAAACTATTACAATAGGAAAACCCGTTAAAACAAGAATATGAAAAAAAATTACGGGGAAAAATAGTTTTGAACTCCAAGGACAAAAAAAAAAAACCCCCAATTTTCTTTTTCATTAAAATTTAAACCCCCTTTGTGATTTTTGGGGGATGCAAGTAGGTTTTTTTTAAAATGGTTCCGAGCTTATGGCCTCCCCCTTTTTTGAAGAAAATGGATTCAGGCCATTTCGAAGAAAAGGGGGGGGTTTTGCCTAAGGGTTTTGAACGGTGAATTTTTACTTCGCCCGAAACCTACACTTTTTGGCCCCCCCCCCCCCCCCGTTTTAAAAGGTTTTGGGGGTGGCCCGGGGTTTTGACCGCATCTACTACACTTTTTTTTGGGATGCAAGCCCCCCCAATAAAAAAAATTTTAAATCTAACAAAACCCCCGGGAAAGGTTGAAACCCCGAGTAAAAAAAGAAACACTTTTTTTAAAGATATTTTTTGAAAAAAAATTTTGGGGGTTTCCCCATTGGAGGGGGGCCAGTGGAGTCCCCCTCCGGAGGTCAAATTTTTTAAAATTTCGTTTAAATTTTCCATCAAAAATTAAACCCCTGCCCCTTTTAATCTGCCCCTTATTGAATTAGGTTTTTGTTTGATTTTTAGAGTCCCCCCCCCCAAAATTTTTTGGGGAAAAATTTTAATTTAAAGAAAAAAAGGGGGTTTTGGTTTTTAAATTTGGAAAATACTTTTCGCCCCTTATTTCCTCTTCTCGTTTTTGTGAAAAGGGGAAAAAAGGGGGAAAAAAAAGGGTTTTAAAATCCCGGGGCAAACCCCTTTTAAAAAACCCCTTCGGTTACCACCTAATTCTCAAAATTGTTATTTTTTGAAATGTTTTTTTATTTTGTTTTTTTTACTTTTTTTATGTTTTTAAATTTTTTTGAAAAAAAAAAAAAAGGATTTTCTTATTCTTTTTTTGGGGTTGACCGAATGGGTTGCCCCCGTACCCCTACTCAGGATTTTAAAAAAGCGTTGTTCGCTTTTTTGAAAAAAACCTTTAAATTTTTGATGAATTTTAATTCTTGCAAATCTTTTGATTTTAAAATTTTTAACGTCTTTGGGGTTTTTAAAAATTTTTTTAAACCAAACTTTGAATTTGATTTTTTTTAAAATGATTTTTAGGGAAAAAAATCATTTTGAGTTTATTTGAAGAAAAAGGGTTTTTTTAAGTGTTAAAATTTTTTTATTTTTTTTTTTTTTTTTTTTTGAATTCTTGGAATTTCTTTAATTTTTGTGACTTTATGATGTTTTGATTTTTATGATTTTTGTGATTTTTTATAAGTTTTGTAGGTTTTTCATGATTTTTATAATTTTAATTTTTTTGTAAGTTTTTTATGATTTTTGTGTTTTTTTAAGTTTTGCAAGTTTTTTAGATTTTTTTAAATTTTTTTTTTTTTTTTTGTTGAAAATTTTATCTTAAGTTTATTTTCTTCTTTTTGAAATTTAAAATTTTATTTTATTATTATTTTTAATATTTTTATTATTTTTCTTCATTTTTATTTTTTTTTTTTTATTTTTTCTTATTTTCCCATTTTTATTTCTATTTTTTTTTTACATTATTAAATCCTAGAAAAAAACAATTCCTAATTTTCCTATTTATCGACAAAATTTAAAAAAAAAAAATGGCTGCAATATAATAAATAAAAATAAAAAAATTCAAATAAACAAATAAACAAAATAAATAAAATAAATAATAATAAAAAATTGGAAAAAACCGCTTTTTGGCCCGGGTCGGTGCGCGGGGGTGGGTCGGATCGGGTTGGGCGAATCGGTCCGGGCACGGCGGCGGGATTGGGTCGTTCACGGCCCCGTTCGGGCGGGGGTTTGCGCGGGTGAAGGTCGAATCCCAGTTTTTGAGGGTGTGAGTCGATGGTGGGGGGGTTTACTCCAGAACGTTCCTTGCAGTGGTTTGAACTCCCGGGGGCGGTCACGGTTGGACTTCCTCGATTTGCACTCTTTTCTCTCTCTCTCGCAATTCTGTATGTGGTTTTTGCATCCTCCTATTCTCCTCTATTTATAGGAACCCGAATCCTCTTGGTAACTCGAATCGGCCGATTTAGATAAACCCATATTTTTCCGTTTCTTAGATTGATTTTATCCAATCCATTGATACCGATTTGTTGTAATCTTACCATTTATCTGGATAATTCGGGCTTGGATTTATTGAAATTAAAAAAATTTTGAAGAAACCAGCAATTTTTGCCCTTTTCGGATTTTGCCGGATTTTTCTCCGGCTGGGCTTGCGAAGAAATGATCACGCGCGACGCGGGCTTCCCTCGGGAATCAAAGCTGCCCCGTGGCAGCTCCAGGCGAAAGGGAAAAAAAAAGTTTGCACAAAATGCTCGGGGGAGGATTCGAACCCACAACGTTTGGGCCCCTACACGTTTCCCCACACACACACAGAGCCAGTGAGCTGGCCCAATTTCCCGTTTTATTTACATCGCAAATTGTACTTTTGCGATGAAAAATTTTTTTTTTTTTGTATTTTTTAAAATTTTCCAAAAAAATTTTTTAAAAAATTTTTTATTATTTATTATTGCCATTTTTAAAAAAATTTTTTAAAATTGAAGTTTTTTTCCTATTTATTTTTATTTTTTTTAACATTTTTATTTTTTTTGCTAAATTAGGAAAAATTGGGGAAAAAAAATTAGGAAAAATTGAAAAATTGATATTATTGAGAATTGTTGATTCCAAGGGCAAAAATGGGGTGTTTCAGTCTTCTTCATGCGGGCTTTCCCCAGAGGATTCTTTGGGCCCCAACTCATCCCCAGTTTAGGTCGTCCTGGAAAAACCCAAAAAATGAGTTGAGTGAGTTTGTCCATCCCCCTGTAAAGCAGATAAGTATACTTTTTGGGAAATAAAAAATAATGAAAAGATAAAAGAGGTTAGTAAACGAATAATTCCAGGTTCGTTTTGCTCAAAATTTGGGCCCTCATTGCCAAGATTCGAAATCTTTGGTTCTTCCCCAATGAAAAGTCTTGTCGGTTTTGTTTCTATCTAAGTGATCCCCTTAGCTTGACCCCCAAGTTACCTTAAGTGCTATTTAATTTTTTTTAATATAACCCCTAGCTTGACGTGACGGCCTTTGCCCAATTACGAGCACACAACGAAATTTGGATTCGATTGAAGAAACTATAAAAAGGCATAAACCCCTAATTGAAAAGGGAAACCCTAAAAAAGACTAAAAAGGATAAAAAGAAAAGACTAATTCCTTACCAAATATTCGCCTAGTTGGAATTAGGTTTGTTTTGTGTTATTGATATTACTACAACAAAATAAAAACCCCTCGCCAAAAATTTTGGAGAATTGAAAAGAGAAATGCGTGAAAAAAAAAATTTTCCCTCACGGTTTCAAAATTTTAAAAATGATCAGTTCAAAAGTCCCCTAAAACCATTAGCAAGTATTTATATTGCTTAAGTAGGGTAAAGTGAAAAAAAATTACAAATAAAACCAACAAGTGTGGGTTTTTGGGAACAAAAAAATTTCAAGTACAAAGATTTAAAAGTGGGGGTTTCTTATTTAAATTAAATTTTATTGTTGGCCCAGTTCTTCTTTGACTTAGTAGGCCCATAAATAACCCACAAACTGAGTTTTTAGAAATTTATCCATTTCCTTAAGAATGATAAGTGTACTTGCGGGAATGCATAAAAAAAATATGAAATAAAAAAGGATACTAAAAAATTTATTGTCGGGTTGTTTGTTAAAGAGGCCCCTCATCCCCAAAATTTTGTAACCCCCTTTGGGCTCTTGTTAGTGATAGGTCCTATAGGTTTTTGATTTATCATCCCCTTGAGTTTTAAAGAAGATTTTCCTAAATCTGATAGGTTTCAGAATATAAAGTAAATAAATGATAGGACTGTAAATTACTGTAGTAGAGACTCTGTATCCCCCTAGAAAGTTATTATTAAAATATCATTGTAATCACCTAGTGTTGTCCCACAAGGGGTTGTTTTTCTCGCCCCCCCATCTCTAGGATATATTTCATCTGCAATAAATATAATGGTTATTATCTGTATGGCCCTTCCTTACTTAAACTGTCCCCCCAATAAGGCTTTTCTTCCCAATTTTACTTATTTGTTTTGAACCTCTAGGTTCTTAAAGGTTTATCATTGCTTTGAACTTCTTGACCTTGAAGGTTTATTTATCTACCCCTAAAGCTCTTGGTCCTTGAAAGGGTTTACTTAGTGCCCTTGAACCTCTTGACCTTTAATGGGGACATTGGGTTCAACACTAATGTTTACCCCCCTACTAGAACATATAAGTATTTCTATAGCCTCATGCAAAACCCCTTTTATCATAAACCAAAACTTGCCAAGCAATATATAGGATGCACACATGGGAAAGGGTATAATACAATTCTCATGATACTTATTCCCTATATGAAAGGTCCCCAGCCCCTTTGGGAACAGGGGATTGCCTTTCCATTCAGCTAAAGTAAATTTTAGGGTTTTGGTGTGGGGTGTTATAAGTTTTAATTTTGATACTAACGATAAAATCTTAATTTAGTAAACTACCACTATAATAATAAAAGCACATAGATTACCTTATACTCTAAAAGAGGGTGGAACAAAAATTTTTCCCTTTTCTCATCTCAATAGTTGGAAAAGTAGTCGTAGCTCATTTCGTACTTAATAGATAAATATCGATCATTTGACATGGTTGCTTACTAAATTTAAAAGCCCAAAAACACACTTTACTACACCACACGATAAACAAAAACTCACCCCCATGGTATAACAAACAAATGCAACACATACCCCCACAGCTTCCATACATACCCCCAAATTACGCAACAACACTTCCCGGTTCATTTTTTTTCACCACAAATAACTTCCGAACCCAAAAACAACACCCTTCACCCCGGTACACACACACTTACGATACTTCAACACAAAACCAAGGCAACAAATTCCTTCATGTCTCCCCTACGATACCACACACTTCACACCTCACCTACACTCCGGTGCAAACCTAAAAGAAAAATTCCCAATCAAAATTTAAATCACGTTCAACATAAATGATTCAAAGTGATTCAAGGGAAATTTAATGCACAATTTACACACAAGATAAATATGGAATAAATTGAAAATATTTTCCCCAATTTTCATGGCAAGATGACTTCCCATAATAAAAAAATTTCTGAAATTTTACACTTTCTTTAAATTTACTAATGTAGAACACGAACTCAATTCAATTTCAATTTAAGGGAAAACCCAATTACAATGATTCCCTAATTCATCCATGGAAATGGAACCCAATTCAATCTCTTTGGTTTAAATTCAAAAATATTGGGAAAACAAAGGAATAATTCAACATAAGAACTCAATTCCAATCTCAAAAATTAAATTTTTGGAATGAAGGAACAAAACCCCAAAACCCAAAAATTTTGATCCCAAAAAATTCCCCTTTCCCAAAAACCTAACTTTGATACCATTTTTGATGTGCTTTGTCCAATTCAGCACAAACGTAATTTAGGATTCAATTGAAGGATACAAGATCAAAAGGGCGTGAACCTAATTGAAAATGGAACTTAAAAAAATGGCGTGAAAAGGATAAAAAAGAAAAGAACTAATTCCTTACCAGTATTATGCATAGTTGGAATTGGGTTTAGTTTTGTGTTGTTGATATTAGCACAAACACAATCAAAATACACTGCACAAATTTTAGGAGAATTTGATAAGAGCAAATGCGTAAAAGGAAGTTTTCCCTCAGGGTTTCAATACTCAAAATGATAATTTCAAAGCCCCCTCTAAAACCTATTGAAAGTATTTATATTTGCTTTAATTGGGCAAAACAACAAAAACAAAAATTACAAATAAAACCAACAAGTGACGGTTTTGAATAAAAAAATTAAAGTAAAAATGATTTTAAGTGGCCGGTTCTTCACTTCAATTGAACATATTGTTGGCCCTTTTCTTCTTTGATTTATGAGGTCACGAATAACTAAAAAAATTTGGCTTTAGCGAATTTATCCTTGTCCTGTAAAAATGATAAGTGTACTGCTGGAATGCGCAGAAAATATAAAATAGAAAAAAGATACTAAACTTTATTTGGGGTCTGATTGTTTAAGAGGCCCTATCGCCAAATATTTTAGTCCCTTGGCTTTGCTCTGGTGATAGGTCCTATAGGAATTTGATTTATCATGATCCCTTTAAAGCCCACTGTGACATCCTTGGTCTAGCCCCCCGATATTACACATATAATACCCTTAAAAATGTAAGTTTCCAAACCCACTAAAACTTGATGATTCCAAACCCAAAAACTTAGTTCATAATAGAAAAGGTTTTGGATCAGCTAACATGTTATTCTTTTTTGCTACCTATGTAGTGATGGCCTTTGTTGCTCCCGTCCCACTCACATTCTAAGAAAATTTACCCTGCTTAACTAAAAAAACTTAATAAAAAATGCAAAAAATAAAACTAACCGAAAAAGGAAAAGTTTTTGAAGAAAGATTCCTATCCAACTATCTGGGAAAATATCTTAAAATCAAAAATCCACTTAAAAAAGTAATATATTTATTCCTTTAAATAAAGATGAGATTGATGGTAAAGGTTCTAATTTCTTACACTTTTATGCGCCTTTGATTTTAATGTTGCTTAAATACTTATGTTTTTGGGCATCAAAGTGACCCTCAGGTAGTATCCGATCCCTCCATAGCAAATTTTCTATTTCACAAGAAACAAACCCCCAATGGGAAAAAAAATGTATAACATTTAGCACCATATTCATGATTACATCCACAATTCCACCCTAGACTAAAGAGTTAGCCGCTGATTTTCCATGGTTCGATTGGATAGGTAATACCAATTGTCGTTCAACTCTTCAGCCCGTCGAAATACCTTAGAAAATTTTGAGTCCCCCTTTTGTATGAAATGCTTGCACAAGACTTCAAATGTAACCAAAAACTTGCATACATTTAGAAAAAGCTAGGTTGGGGAGATTATGGGATGTGAAGAATTCCTTTTAGAAATTAGAAAAAAAAGCTCAAAGCCCAAACTCAAGGGGCTTTAAATCAAGAGAATTGATGATGATTGCTAAAAACCCTACAATTGTTGCCCAAGGTTTATCCAATTCCTCCCTTTAGGCTGGAGGAAGTATGATAAGAATTCGTTTTGGTACCTGCACGAAATTTGGAAATCGAATCCTTTTCACACAAATCAAATCGTCAATAACAATCAAATGATATAAATTTTTAGGGTTTTATGGGTTTTGGTACTAACGAAAAAAATCAAAGGGTATGGATAAAAATTTCCAAACTATAGTGCCAAGATTGATTAAAAAATTTAAAATAAATTGAATTAAATATAGAAAGATAGAGGGCCCCTTCTATAAAACAATATGGTTAAAGAATTTCAAAAAATTCAATAAAATGTCGCCCAATTCTATAAGAACAAGAATTTGATAAAACAATAAGAATAAAGTGAAAAATCATTTCAAAGTTAAGAATCTCTAAAAAGGATTCACAACTCAAAAGTGTTTTTTACAACCAAAATAACATTCCTCCCCAAAAAAACCCTAAAGAGACTATTTTTTCATCCTAAAAAAATTGTGCGAACCCTTTTAAGGCCGCGGCTAAATAGATAAACCGGCATAAAGGCAACGACCTTCATTTGGGCCCGGGCCTTAAAGGCCGGTAGCCCACATTTGGCCGGCTCCAAGGCTGGCGGCCTTGAAGTTAACTCAAGGCCCTTTTTTCAAGGCCCGCTTAAGGGTATCTGAAATTTGCCTTGGGTCCTCCCCACGCCTTGTCCCCTTTTTTTTGGGCCTGTAACCCACCCAGAGCTCGGGGTTTATTTGTTTTCTTTGGTGCTCGTATCTTAGCTTTGGAATGTATCATTCCTCCATGTTGAAAAAGTTCGACCTTGAATCTATATCGTCCCCCTATAGATACATAAACAGATCCTTTTTCCCTTTGGGCTTGTAAGGAAAATCAGCCTTATTTGTTGTACTAAATTGGACTCTGGGAAGAAGCTTGATGCTTTGTCTGTTGTGAATGGTATACTCTTGGTGTATCCATCATACTTGGCTTGGGTTTTCCCAAGGTTTCCCAAGGATAAATGTGTAGCTTCCATGGGAACTGCATCACAAAACAATCTCGTCGTTATCACTAATAATTAATGGAAAAAACCCTATTTGTGTACATGAACAGCTCCTGTGGACTCAACCAAATGAAGTGCAAAAGGCTTGGATGCTGCTTACCTGAAAAAACCAACTTAGTGCCAGCTTGCTGAAGAAATTAGGCAATTCCCTGTGTCAACCAATCAAAAAATTTTCCCCCTGCACCATCCCTTTGGGTATGAAATAATTGGCTCTTGATTGGAACAGCTTCATCTTGCTTAACCTTAACAATTCCCGTCGGGATTCGCATATGTTTTCTCTTCCTCTTCTACCTCAGTACTTCTGTTCTTTTCCCTCCTCTCGACTTTGTCCCCTTTAGACAAAACCCCTTTTATTAGGCATTGAAAGCAATTGGCTAAGTCCAAAAACATTAAATATTTTTTTTCCCCTATTTTTCTATTGTTTTGGTCGTAGCTCATGCGAGCTTTCCCTTTTTTCCTTTCCCTTTTCCTTTCCCTTACCATCATTGACTTATGGTGGTGATATGATTTTGATCCAGATTTTATCCCGCCTGCCAAATGCCGCTCAACGCAATTTGGTAATTTAAATCACATCCTCAAAAGTCTGATAATGGGAGTTCCAACTTTGGAAATGTCCATCTTCAACCCATTGATGAAATGAGCTACGGATTCTCTGATGATTCCTTAATATACACTTCCCATTGTGTTTAAAAAACTCCTTCACATATCTTCTATGTTTTCTTCCCTGCCTCAAGGATTTAACTCATCAGCATCTCTTGTTTGTAATTTGGAAAAATCTCGTCTCATCAACTTTTCATCAAGGCCCATGATCGCACTTTCTCCTCACCCGCCCTACGTCTTCATTTTGTAATTTATCCCCCCAAGACTGCATATTTAGAAAATGCTAGAGACGCCTTTTTTCACCTTCATGCCTCATCCACTCATAGAGTAAAAAACCCTTCTCAAAACCGTGGACCCAGTCTAGGAATTCCTCTGGTTTATACTACAAGTGAAAGGGGGAATTTTCAGTTTGTGTTTTCAATCCCTTACGCCTGTATCATTGTTTCCTCCCCTCTCCTTTCCTACCAGCATCTTTTTCACCACTAGAATGCCTCCTCAAATTTCCCTGCCCCACTTGGCTTCTTCTACCCCTAACCCCCAAATCTCTCCATAATCAATCAAATTTTTCTTGGATTTGTTGAATCAGCCCTAGTCAAACCCTCACCCCATTATCAGCATCATTCCCCTTGTGTTGTTATTAAAATTCCATGGACGAATCTCTACCAATTCCCAATTTAGCGATAAAATTTACCAAAAACCCCCAAATTTTCAACAACAGCCCAAAACACCAATTCACGCAATTCAACATCAACAATTGAATTCAACAAAGATATTCACAAACCCCAATTCAACAATAGCCCCAAACACGAATTCAAACTAACAACGAAATTTACAGCAATACTTTCAAAAAAAATTCCTAAATTTTCCAAAAACGGAGTATTGAATTAAAAATACAAATTTAGTTGGATCAACAGCCTACGAATCCGTTCTGATTTTAATCCTTCGGTCTGAATCCCTTTCGAAATTTTTTTTTTCTTAAAAACCAAAATAAATCTCTCCTAAATTTAAACCCTAAAGCGATATTTATATCACCCTTTAAAAAAAATTTGTGCAAAGCCTTTTAAAAAAAGGCCAGTGGGAAAATAGATAACCCGGCCCCAAAAGGGCCGGTAGCCTTCATTTAGGCGGGAACCAAGGCGGTGGCCTACATTTAGGCGGGCTTTAGGCCGGCGGCCTTGAATTTTTAACTGGCTGGCCTTTATTAAAGGCCGGCTTAAGGCTGCCCGAACTTAACCTTGGGTCCTTCCAAAAATTATGTCCTCTTTTTTTGGACCCCATATTGCCACCTAGAGTCGGATTGACTTTGTTTTCTCTGGTGCTCGTATTTAGCTCTTGGAATCGAAATCAGTCCCTTTTTTAAATTCTTTCAAACCCTTATAACTATTAATGGCTTTAAAACCTATAATTTTTTAATGGATCAAACCCTTTAGAGGCATATTTAAACCTATGTAGAGTTTCATCCTATGAATCTTGATAACTATCAAAAGATAAAATTGTGCTAACATTTACACACAAAAAGTTAAATAAAATTTAAAGGTTCCTCATGAAGCCACTGATTTCTTCAAATTTCACACCACTTAAAAGAGATGAGGTGCCCCCTTTTGGAAATTTCTAAGGGACTTCCCCCTTTTTCCAGTTTTTGTTTTAAAAAAAGTAAGAACAGACAATGCTTAGAAAACTCCCTTACTTAGCTTCCCTTTGGGACCATCAGCTCAAACCCAACCATAGGTAGGTGGGGCACACTCCTAACCCTTTAGCAAAAGTGAAAACCTAGTGGGGGTAACCTATTTTGCTCAACCACTCCTTTGAAATTAAAACCCCATCATCCCAAAAGTCAGAAAGGAAGTTAGGAATTACAATAAAGAGCTTTGCACTAAAAAAAGTTGGTTTGTCCCCAAGATGCCCCAACTCACCTAAAAGGGAAACCCAATCTGACCTGTTTAACCTAAGGTAAGCTTTGTGATGAATCCTAAGTCTTAGATCTTAATCAACCCTTCCCTAAACAAGAAGCTTTAATTTAATAGAGGTTAGATAAAACCCCAGTAGACCGTAAAATTTTTAAAAGCATGTGCCTTTTAAGTTTACTTTAGTTTAAAGGTTATTTAGCCATGTTAGCCAAAAATGAGATAAGAAATGTAAAAAAAGATGTTGAATAGATAAGGAAAGTCTCGTTTCAAAGATTCCCATCCCACAATCAAAATTTCCCATTCCCAAAAAGATAAACTCAATCTTATTCTCTATAAATAGGGAATGATTTGATATGGAAAAGGGATTATAACTTTTCATAGTCTTATGCATCTTTGCATTCTATTGCCTTTTAAAACCCATTATGCTTTTTTTAAAGTTTTTGAGTAGCAATTTTGGGAAAACAATTTCTGCTAACCCCCATTTTTTTAAAAACTTTTCCTATTTCTTTTGGTGTTTGCAACCCCCAAATTAGAAAATCTCCCCCAACACTATTGAACAAAGTTTTTGAACGGTTTTAGGGAAATTTTGTATCATGCAGGGAAATGGAAAATCCTACATCACCCAAAAAAAAAAGTAGGAAGCTAAGATTTAATTTAAAAAATTTTAGAAGCATTATGGAAATGTATGCCAGTAGCTTTTAGGAGGTTTGGTCCAAGAATAGATGATGCTCTATGGTCATATAAAATAGTGTTTAAGATCTAGTAAGTATTTTCCCCCTTTTAAAAATTGTCTATGTATGTCTTCCCACTTTCATGTAGAAATAAAAAATTCTTTTATTGGGAATCAAAACCCTTTAAAACTGGGGCCTAAAGGGAATTGCTAAGAAAAGGTTTTACTTTTTTTTTTTGTAAAATAGTGGACTTCAATTTTTATGCCTATGAAAAAAATTAATATCTTTTGAAGCGGTTAATGTTGATTTAAAAATTTTTTGGCAACCCCCTATACCCTTTAGAACTAGATTTAGGGGGGTTTATTCCCCCAAAAAATTATATTTTTACCTATATCTTTTTATCTAAAAAACATTTGAGAAATAATCTTATAGGTAAAATAAAAATTCTCCATGGGATGCTAATATGTCCTACACTATTGATGGCCAAAGGGGCTCTTTTATTTACAATCAAAGACCCGCTGCTTTTGTTTCCATTTCAAAGATTGGCTCATGAAGATTTATGTATTTTTGTATTTTTTAATTGTTCTAAAAAACTATTTTATGTTGTTTTTTTTTTTGGGACATTTTTATTTTGATTGTAATTTTTCCCTTTAGAACCAGCCCCCTTAAAAGTGGTTTTGTTGTTTATTTTGTGATTTTCTAAAACCCCAAAGGGAAACAAGTATTTAAAAACTTACTTTTTGTAGGGTTTGAGGAGGCCATATTTTTCAAAAAATTTGAACATCCATTTTCGGGGAGGGGGGCTTAGGTTCCCAAGTTCAATTTTTCCCCTTATCAATTTAAATTTTCCCAAAAATTGAGATTTGTGGCGGGTTTCAACAATTAAAAATTTTGAGTCTTATCAATTTCTACTTGTTGTGTTTTTCTTTTTCTTCTCTAGTGTGTAATATCTAGAGTTGGATTTGAACATTTTTTGGTCATTTTTGGGGTTGACATCAATTCGAATTAAGGGGTTTTTTTTTGAAAAAATATTTCATACTTGTGAAAACTCCATCAACAATTGTTTATCATTTTTGGAAAACCCTGGATTAGATATTGTGGAAGGGAGAAATTTTCGGAAATTTGGGTATTTTTGTTTTTTGTGTGTAATTCACATGGAATTCTTTTGATTGTTTTTTTTATTGGAGAAGATTTATTTTTGGATTGTTAATTGCAATTTTAAACCCTTGGATTTTATTAAATTCCATTAGGGTTCACAAAATTCATGTTTCCCATTGAACCAGTTTTTATTTGTGAATTGAAGTTGTTTCTTTGATTAAATTTTCATGTGCTTAACCTTTTTTTTGGGCCCCCAAATTTTTTTAATCAAAAAAGGGGGGGGGAATTGATTAATTACTTAAAATTTCATTTTTGCAAATCATTTTAAAAAATCTTGACTAATAAAATCACGTAATAACAAAAATTTAAAAAACAATAATGGGGGGAATAAATAAAATTAGTAGAGAAGAATAAATGCTCAGGATTTATAGAGGTTCCGCTCGAGCCCTCAAAATTTTTTCCAGTCTACGCCGGGGTCCCGGTTTTTTTACCCCGGGTTTTTTTCATATATCAAACAAATTGAAAGGGGTACAAAATAAGCCTCTTAAGGCGAAGTCTCTTTTTTGAGTTTTTCTAGCTTCTTTTACTAAGCTAATCACTCAAAAAATACAGTGATGAAAAAACTATTAAATTTCCCTTTTACACAAAAGGAAAATTTCCCATGACAATGGGAATATTTAAATTTCCCCTATAAAATAGATCACATGTTTATGTAAAAATTTTGCGCTTGAAAGATGTAAAAGAGGGCCCTTTTTTTTCCGTTTGTTTTTTTTCTTACAGGGAAAAACATTCTCCCCTCCTTCTTTTTTTTTTTGAATTGAACACTCCTTTTATGAAGAAAAACTTTTTAACCCGGGTTTTTGGAGTTCCACGTGACAAGTTTAATTTATTTTTTTAAATTTTATATTTCAAAAAAAAGTTGATTCTGTGGAGAGGATCTGCATTCCGTGATATTTTTTTTGAGGATAAGCTTGGATAAATCAATTTGACCAAGATCTTCTTTGGGATTTTCCTTGGATCAAGTTTGTTGAAAAAATCACTACATTGTTGGGAAACCCTTTTCTTGATAAAAACCCTATATTGTAGAACCATATCTTTATTGTAAAAATCATATTTCTATCCTTTTTTTTTTGTAACTGCTGGATCCCCAAAAAT
>JBBMOL010002208.1:0-27183 GCA_037954665.1 Laguncularia racemosa | reverse complement strand
AGTATGAATATATATAGACTTTATAATTTATCTCAAAAGATAGCCCAAGGTCACTAAAGCCTGGAATCAATGTGCAGTTCATGGTTTCCTAACTTAAGTAACAAAGGGCAATAAATCCATGCTATATGTAGCATTCGGTAGACTGCATATATTATACATTCATGTGATTGCTCATGCATGGTGATAGGAATCATATACCCACAAGATCTATCATTAGGGCAAGAGCTAAAGGATTACAAAATTTAGCAATGAGAATCCTCTTTGAAAATTAGACCCCAAAGATATTTGTTTAGTATCTTCTTTTCCATTGTATAATTATTGTATATTTTAGCAGGTACATTTATCGGTTTTTTTACAAGATAGCGAGTAAATTCACTAAAGCTCAGTTTGTAGGTTTTTTTATGGACCTACGTAAATCAAAGAAGAACTGGTCCTACATTACCCATAGAGGTGCACGAAACCAGCCACATATGAGGGTTCTATTTGCATTTTTTCTCTTGATTAGAAACCGGCAATATTTTTGTTATGTTTACTTATATTTTCTTTTGTTAAATTTGCCTTATTTAGAGCAAGTATAAATACTTGCAAGTAGGGTTGGTAAGGGACTTTTTGAACATTATACATCTGAAAATTGTTGCCGTTAGGAGTGCTTTTCTTCACGCCCACCTTACTCTTATCAATTTCTTTTGTGAAATTGTGGCGAGTTGGCTTAAGGAATCCTTGTGAGTCATATCAAGATTTCTTAAGTTGCATTTGATTATTGCTAATGAGTAATAATCTAGTTTATAATTGGTTGATTTTGTTTGTTCCATTCACGCCAAATTAGGGTTCTTATATTGCTAGGTTTTCGTGCCAATTGTGGCAATTGGAATTGAATTTTTTCCAATTGTATTTGGTTGGTATTGGAATCCAATTGTAGTACTTCTTAATTTGGTTCACGCCATTTAGGGTTGTAGGTTCTTGTTTTCACGCAATTTAGGGATTCTATCATCAATCTTGTTCACACCATTCTAATTGGAAATTGGAATCAATTGTGTTGTTGTTTTATTAAGTGGTATTGAGATTCGAATTGAGCACATCATAATTTGGTATTAGAGCAAGGTTTAGATAAGGGAAATTTTTTTGATTCACCAATGGGATTTAGGGTTCTTGATCCTTTATTTCGAAATTTAAATTGTGTGAAGTGAAACTTGGAGTTCTTGTGTTGAATTGTTTCTTGAATTGCTTGCATGATTTCTAATTGAAGTCTTGTGAAGTGTAGAATTCAGATTACATCCTTTGCTATAAGTTGATTATTGTGTGGAAGAAGGAGAAATTCTTAAATTGAATTCCCATAATTTGGAATTCTATAAGTTGAAGTAGTGTTGATTGGTGTTTGTTATTTCCTTGAAATTTTTGGAATTGGAAGGTTCAATTTTCATATTTGCTCTTCTTGCGTAGAGAATTAAGAAACATTTTTTGACTTCAAATCAATCATTACTTGTGGGAGTTATTGTGTTAAATGCACTTTGACTGGTTGGAATCATTAGCTCGCCATTTAGAGAAGTGTCCATAATTACTTCCATTTAAATTTTGTTGCCGTGATTGTGAAGTGCATCGTAGGTGTGTAAGTTTTTGGTGGAGTGCACTTTGTGTCTTGAATCTCATGCATCTATAAACACTAAAACAGGAAGGCAAACTATAGATGAGTATGTCCAGGAGTTTTGAGACACTGATGACCCGCTGTGAAGCAATCAAATCTCCTGAAAGACTATGGCATGATTTGTGTCTAGTCTAAAATATGAAATTGCCCGCATAGTAAAGTTGCAACAATATGACTCCCTTAATGAAGCGATCCAATTAACATTGAAAGTGGAAAAGTAGAGGCATTTCAACCCTTTTAGAGTAGTGAATAACAAGTATAGATCCTCTACAAAACTATCTGGAATAAAGGGTAAACAGTCTGATAAAGGGTATATAATAGAAATGTGGAGAAGAATGTAGTTGTGCTAGATGTTTTGAGGGGAGAAAGAAATTTGCTAGGAAAGGAAAAACAGTTGTTGGGTATGGAGAACAAGCAGACGATAGCCTAATCATCGGGTGGAAAGACTCGCTAGGTCAAATGTTTTTAAATGTCTAGGTTTTGGACATATGGCTACTCAATATCCGAACCAAAGAGTTATGACTGCCATGGACATTGAGAGTGAGGAAGAAGAAGAAGGCATACACAATTTCACAGATTTGTCAAATTTTATTGGATAAGTATTATGGTGATGTAGATGCTGAGGTACATAAGGATAAGGGGAATGACCAATATTTGTCCCTTAATGTATTACGCAAAGCGATGACTACCTTCCCCGTTGTCGAGTCTAATTTTTGAATTCCCATTCCTAATCCGATCTAAACTAGACCCTATGCTCATCTAATCTAGATCCTCGACTTGATTTAGGAATTTCGTTTAATTTTTGGAGTCGCCACCCAACTGTTTGTTGGGAAAATTGAATTAAAAACTAAAGGAGCGGATTAGTCTTAATTTGGACCATTAGTCGTCGTTCCTTCCTCTTCTCGTTTTTGTGAAAAGAGGAAAAGGGAAAACCAGAGCTTCTAAGTCCGGGGGCTAACCTATTAAAACCTTTACGGTTACCACCTAATCTCCCAAAATTGTTTATCTTTAGAAATGTGTTTCATTTGTGTTTTGTTACTTTTTATTATGTTTGAGAATTATTTTGAGAAAAGATTTTTTTCTTTATTTTAGGGGTTGACCCCCAATGGGTGCCTACGTACCTGCTATTCAGGATCAAACAAGCCGTAGTTCGCTTTCCTGAAAACCTTTAGATTTGTTGGTGAATTTTAATTTTGAAATTTCTTATGATTTATGTCTTTAACATTTTTTTGGAATTTTTCTAAAAATTTCTAAGCCTAAGCTTTGATTTTATTTTGAAAATGATTTTTTTTTTTTTGGGAAAACATCAATTTTGGATTTATTTGAAGAAAAAGATTTTTCTAGGTGCTAAAACTTAATTTTTTTTTCTATTTCATAATTTTTAAATTTTTTTTTAATTTTCATGATTTTTATGATTTTTGTTATTTTTTATAAGTTTTTGTGATTTTTATAAATTTTTGTAATTTTTATGCTAGAACATTTTATCCTAAGTTATTATCTATCCTATTTTGAAATCCAAAGTTTTATTATTATTTTTCCTAATCTTTTTATTATTTTATTCTTTTTTTTATTTTTTTATTCTTTTATTATTTTTTTTTACATTTTATTTATTTTATTTTTTTTTTACATTTTTCTTAATTCTAGAAAAATCTAATTTCTACATTTTTCCTATTTATTGAAAATAAAACAAAAACAAATAAATAAATGACTAAACAAATAATAAATAATAAATAAAAAAATTCGGAATAAATAAATAAACCAAATAAATTAATTAAATAAAAAAAATCCGAAAAGATCCAACTTACCTGGATCCGGGTCGGTGCGCGGGTCGAATCGGGTCGGGTCGGTCGAGCGGACACGGTGGCGGGTTTGGCTCGTTCACGGCGTTCCGGCGGTCGTTTGCGGCGGGTGAAGTGTCGAATCCTAGCTTCTCGAGGGTGCTGAATCCGACGGTGGTGGCGGTTTACTCCCAGAACGTCTCCTTGCGGTGGTTTGAACTCCGGTCGGCGGTCTCGGCCTTAAGTTACTCCGATCTACGCTCTTTTCTCTCTCTCTCGCAATTCTGATCTGTGTTTTTTTCGTCCTCTGGCTTCCTCCTGTTCTCCTCTATTTATAGGCACCTCGAACTCCTCTTGGATAGGCTCGAATCGGCCGATTTAGATAAACCCATATTTTTCCGTTTCTTAGATTCGTTTTTTATCCCGGCGATTTGATGTTAATCTCTTGTGTTCCTTTGGTTTATCTGATGGATTTGGCCTTATCTTGACTTTAATCTAGAAGATTAAAAAGAAAACGGCCGATTTCGCCTTCGTCGGACTTCTGTCGTATTTTTTTTTTTCTCCGGCTGGGCTCGCGAAGAAGACGATCACGCGCGACGCGCGTGACTTCCCTCGCCCAATCACATGCTGCCACGGGGCAGCTCCAGGGAAAAGAACAAAAAATTTTTTGCCGAGCGCCTACGGGGGGATTCGAACTCGCGACCTTCAGCCTTCACACGGTTCCCATGCGCACACACGAGCCAGCTGAGCTGGCCCAATTTCCCGATTTTATTTACATCGCAAATTGTACATATGCGATGCAATTTTTTTATTTTTTTGTATTTTTTGAAATTTCAAAAATTTGTAAAAATTATTTATTATTCATCATTGCTATTTCTAAAATCATTTTTCAAAATTGAAGTGTTTTCCTATTTATTTTCATTTTTTGAATATTTTTATTATTTATGCTAAATTAAGGAAAAATTGGGAAAAATTAGGAAAAATTGAAAATTGATTATTATTGAAAATTATTGATTCCTAGGGCAAAAATGGGGTGTTTACAGCTGCCCCTCTTTGTAGTAAAGTTTGAAAAACTTAACTACAAAGACAAACAAAAGACGCCATTTTTGGCCTCCTAAATTAGGTTTTGGTAGGAAAATGCCCCAAGAGCTGATAATCCTACGATTTGAATATGTTCCAAATGATTCAAGGTAATGTTCCTTCTCCAAAAAGTGCTTTATGAGATAACTAATTGGCGACAGGACATATCTCAAGCTTTGAGTAGAAATGTATGAGAAAGGATGATAGGAAGCGTCTTATCAGACTTGCAACCTTGGAAAGAAATATGACCGAAAAGTGCCCCGAGAGCTGACTAATCGGGAGGGTTTAGGAAAGTGCCCCTCATGGGCTGACTAACCTTTGATAAAATGCCTCGAAAAGTGCCCCCTATGGGCTAACCTTGAGGTAGAAAGTTTTAGGAAAGGGCCCCCTATGGGCTGCCTAACCTAGAAGGAAATTTGCCTCAAAAAGTGCCCCCTATGGGCTGACCATGAGGACAAGTTTTTAGGAAAGGGCCCCCTATGGGCTGCCTAACCTGGAATGGAAAGTTTTAGGAAAGGGCCCCCTATGGGCTACCTAACATAGAATGGAAATGTTTTAGGAAAGGGCTCCCTATGGGCTGCCTAACCTAGAATGGAAAGTTTTTTTTTTAGGAAATGGCCCCCTATGGGCTGCCTAACATAGAATGGAAATTTTTAGGAAAGGGCCCCCTATGGGCTGCCTAACCTAGGATGGAAAGTTTTAGGAAAGGGCCCCCTATGGGCTGCCTAACCTAGAATGGAAATTTTTTAGGAAAGGGCCCCCTATGGGCTGCCTAACCTAGAATGGAAATTTTTAGGAAAGGGCCCCCTATGGGCTGCCTAACCTAGAATGGAAATTTTTAGGAAAGGGCCCCCTATGGGCTGCCTAACCTTGGATGGAAAGTTTTAGGAAAGGGCCCCCTATGGCCTGCCTAACCTAGAATGGAAAGTTTTAGGAAAGGGCCCCCTATGGGCTGCCTAACCTAGAATGGAAATTTTTTAGGAAAGGGCCCCCTATGGGCTGCCTAACCTAGAATGGAAATTTTTAGGAAAGGGCCCCCTATGGGCTGCCTAACCTAGAATGGAAATTTTTAGGAAAGGGCCCCCTATGGGCTGCCTAACCTTGAATTAGACTTGTCTCAAAAAGTGCCCCCTATGGGCTGACCATGAGAACAAGGTTTTTAGGAAATGGCCCCCTATGGGCTGCCTAACCTAGAATGGAAATTTGCCTCAAAAAGTGCCCCCTATGGGCTGACCATGAGGACAAGGTTTTAGGAAAGGGCCCCCTATGGGCTGCCTAACCTGGAATGGAAAGTTTTAGGAAAGGGCCCCCTATGGGCTGCCTAACCTAGAATGGAAAGTTTTAGGAAAGGCCCCCCTATGGGCTGCCTAACCTAGAATGGAAAGTTTTAGGAAAGGCTCCCCTATGGGCTGCCTAACCTAGAATGGAAATTTTTTTAGGAAAGGGCCCCCTATGGGCTGCCTAACCTAGAATGGAAATTTTTAGGAAAGGGCCCCTATGGGCTGCCTAACCTTGAATTAGACTTGTCTCAAAAAGTGCCCCCCCATGGGCTGACCCTGAGAACAAGGTTTTTAGGAAAGGGCCGCCTATGGGCTGCCTAACCTAGAATGGAAATTTGCCTCAAAAGTGCCCCTTATGGGCTGACCATGAGGACAAGGTTTTTAGGAAAGGGCCCCCTATGGGCTGCCTAACCCGAATTAGACTTGTCTCAAAAAGTGCCCCCTATGGGCTGACCATGAGAACAAGGTTTTTAGGAAAGGGCCCCCTATGGGCTGCCTAACCTTGAATTAGACTTGTCTCAAAAAGTGCCCCCTATGGGCTGACCCTGAGAACAAGGTTTTTTTTTTTTTTTTTTCCGGGAAAGTGCCCATATTGGGCTGACTAACCCTTAGATTGATTTTTAGGAAAGTGCTCCAAGAGCTGACTGACCTAATTGAAAATGATGGCTCAAAAGGTGCCCCATGTGGGCTAACCTCGAGAGATCTAGGGGAGTGCCCCTCTTTGGGCTGACTACCCCATTAAAGGAAGAATATCCTAAGTGAGAATCTTATTCATTTTTTTTTCAATAACAATCAAATGCAAGATGACTTAAGACTTCTGAACAAGTGATAACTAAAATTTTTCTGCAAATTTTCAAAAAAATGGTCTTTTGAAACCTAAGGATAATGTGGAAAAATATTAAAGTGTTCCTTTTTTTTAGTGAGCATTTCTAACAAGTAAAGAATCTGACAAGGCTCCTAAAAATACAAATAAAAGGGTAAGCATTCCCTACTGCTCAATAATCACTTACTCTTTTGCCTCATTTTTCTTAGAGGTTTTGGTTTAATCCTAGAAACAAAGTGTTGTCTTAGCTTAATCAATCATCTCTTGAGGGGTTTCTTGTAATCAAGACTCATATCTTCTTCTTGGGGAACATCAGTACTTAAGGTTAAACAATGCCAATGAGTAAATTCCCTCATTCCATTTATAACTGGATATCTTGTTTTTAATTGGTTTAATCTAAGAGGACTTCCTTACAATCTCTCGGCTTAGATGTCACTCTTGACTTCTACTCCAAAAATTATGGTCTTTCTTGTAAGTAATACGCTTTAATCCGTTAGGACTTTTTGATACTTTGTAATGCAATTTAGGCTCTTTTGGTTATTGGTTTCAGAAAAGTATGTTAATGGTTTTTTTTTTTGAAAGAATCGTCATTTCAACTTGGGTTTGTAAGTCAAGAAACTTTGAGAAAAAGAACTGGAATAGTACTTGCCCTAGCAATTTTTGCTTAAGATAAGTTATTTTCAATGATTTGGAGAAGTCTTCGAAAAGGGTAGTATATCTTTGAACTACTCTCGTATTTGGCCCTGGTATTTTTCAAGTGTTGTTGGGCTTTTTATAGGTTTAGCTACATTCTTGGCTTTTCTCATTTCTCTTCTTTTCTTTTTCTTTTCCTTCTTTTTCTTTCATTTTCATTCGTCATTTTCATTTTTTTTTTCATTCATTCTCTTTTTTCCATTTTCTTTTCTTTTCTTTTCTTTTAGGCCCAATGGTGATCATTTCATGTGGTTCATGTGTATTTTCTAAGAATGTGGACTTCTCTTCATCTCAAATAAATTATCTACGGCTAAAATTTGAATTGTTGCAACTAGGGCAAGCACTATTGATGTCTCTATCTTCCCAAGTATTCCATCGTGGGGTGGTTGATGGTGAGGTTCAATTTTGAAACTCTTGTTTATCAAAGGATGATTGTGTTTAGGGTAGCAAAAATGAATGCCTAACATTATTTTTGATTTAACGTATCAAATTCAAGATAGACCTCCTTTAAGGAATGAGTCCAAAACCTCACATTAATAACACTCAACTCTCAAGTGTTTAAGGGTTAGTGTTTGGGACATGGTTTGCCTCTTGTCATCTTAAACCTTTTAAACCAAGATACCCTTCCATTTTATTAACTTTGCCTATGTTCTCCACTTCTCATGGTGTCCTTATGTACTATTGTCAATTTGAACAAGCGATTTGGTCTTAAGACTCAAGGATTTGGAGTAGTCTTCTTTATACCCTCATTGATAATTGACCATAGCTACTTTGAAAGTGTACTAAAAAATCTGTGTCTGGTTTAGATGACTTTTGGTGGAAAGGAAACTTCAAGTGCAGCTTTTAGGGTTGGAGGGTGTTGGGACGTTTTATGTTTCGAGGCTTAAATCAAGATACGAGGAGACCTTTTGAAGTTAATGGGGTCTTTTGTTGGTTATAGAGGTCTTTGGTTATTTAGAGCAAGTGACTATGAGCTTTAGGTTAAGCTGACCATTTAGAAGCAACTTTGAGGACCTTGAAAAGATCTCTAATTGTTAGTAACTCTTCAATTTTCTTTCTTTCTTTATTTTTATTGGTTGTTCTTATTTTTTAGTAAATATGCAAACAAGATGCTCATACGGATATAAATATGTAAACAAGATGCTCACACAAGATGCTCACACGGATGCTAAAAGCTGAAGGGTTGACAATCTGACTGACAATGTAATATTGAAACTTCAATTCTAGAGTTCAATAATCAAAATAAAAGATTACAAATAACGCTCTACTTCCTAGCTCTTTTAGTTTCCAGTTGTGGAGGCTCAGATTTCCCATTGATGACAGCTTCTAGCTCCTTGACCTTGTCTTGGCATTTCTCCAATTGTGCTTCCAAGGCCTTGTTCCTTTAGTTGGACTCCTTGAAGCGTCCCTTCCAGATGTCTTTCTTATAACCCGCAGTTTCGAAGTATACTTCCATTCGGGCCTTGACCTGCTCCAGGTAGACTTCGGTCTCTGGATTTATCTTGTCTGGCCTTGGTTGGGTGACGTATGGAACCCGATATGCTCTCTTCCCTGTCTGGTAGAGCTGGTGGATTATAAACTCTCTAGTGGCTCGGTGTTTTCCCACTTCGCCATCTAGCTCTCCTAGGTCCACATTCGGGCTTTCGATTCTGGCTCCCCAGAGCGCTTTGACCTCTGCCAGCTTAGCAAATTTCTCGGCTACAGACAGGTTCGGATCCTGATACTCAAAGGTGACTGCTTCGAGTGAAGGCCGGTAAACTATGTCTTGAACGGTACCGAATTGGTGGACTACGGAGTTGGGGTGATATCCGATGCATCCGTTGATCCCAATTAATGGCACTGCTTGGAAATTACTGCAGGTTAAGATGATTTTATTGCAGCAACTCCACCTGGCTGTCCACAGAATATCTTCGGCGCTAAGGCTTCTAAGCAGATCTACCCAACTGTAGCTGGTAATGTCGTCGGGTAGCTTCACCTTTTCTATACAGGAATCCACCAGATCCACCTGTTGGGCCAAGGTTTTCCTGACCATGTTCAGCCCGAAGCATTTGAGGTGGCTTACGAACCATATCAGCAGAAGGTTGATGCTGGAGCGTAGGATCCCATGACCCTTCTTCTTGAGGAAATTCAGATTTCGGATCTGTTCAGCCAGTAGAGCCGGGATGTAAGATTTTCCGTCCAGGAATTGGGTTACCAGCTCTACAACCCGGTAGTGAATATAGAAAGTTCCGGTGGGGAACAGTATGGTGGCGAAGGCTGTCAAGATGAAAGCCTTCACCCTTCTTTGTCTGTAAGTCTGAGGGTCCCCACACAGTATGTCCTTTCTATCCCCATTGTCTTCTCGGGCAATAAACCAGGCTTCTAGATCATCCATGCGTATGCAATACCTGTTACAGTCTGCCAAGGCTTTGTTGACTGCTGTTTTGTGGATGCCCAGTAATCTGCTGAAGGTACCGGTGGGCCCGGCCTCTAGGTCTGCAATGTAGATTTGATCGGTTAGTGCCGGTGCCTGTAGCAGTTGAGTGTATTCCTCCAGGGTAGGGGTAATCTCATGTGGCCCAATAAAGAAGGCGGTGGGCTCAATCTCCCACAACTGGACCATGGCCCGGACCATAGGTAAATTCGCCTCTGTCTTAGTTAGTGAGAGGATGGGGCCGGTCTTTTGCTGGATGAAGGCCTGCTCCTCTGGGTTGTACAAGGTGAACCAGTGGTCCAGTACCAATTTTTGGTCCAAAGGTTTGTACACCCGAATCTCTTTGCGGAGGAGGCGGTTGACTACACTGCTAGACATCTATTACAATAGGAAACAGCCTAGTTACAACAAGAACTATGAAAACGTTACAGGGAAATAGTCCTGAACTCCAAGGACAAAATAACAAACCATTACATTGTCATCCAATTGTCAACCCTTCTTACGATGTCATGTATGCAAGTAGGTGGGTTCTAACTGGTTCCCGAGCTCTATGGCCTCCCGCATTCTCGAAGAAATGGATCTCAGGCCATATCGAAGCATAGGGTGGGGTAGCCTAATCGGTCCCGAACGGTGAATCAACTCACTTCGCCCGAAACCTACACAATGGCTCCCCGACTTAGGTTGCTAGGACGGTCCGGGTTCGACCGCATCTACTCACACAAGCATATGTATGTATGCAAGAAACCCCCACAATAAAGAAAATACAAAATCTAACTAAACCCTGAAAAGTTAGCAACAGAATAATAATTAAAAAAACACATTTCTTTAAGATAAAGATTTGAAGAGATTCAGGTGGCTAGCCTGCTGGTATGGAGTCCCCAGCGGAGTCGCCATCCTGTCGAGTCTAATTTTTGAATTCCCATTCCTAATCCGATCTAAACTAGACCCTATGCTCATCTAATCTAGATCCTCGACTTGAGTTAGGAATTTCGTTTAATTTTTGGAGTCGCCACCCAACTGTTTGTTGGGAAAATTGAATTAAGACTAAAGGAGCGGATTAGTCTTAATTTGGACCACTAGTCGTCGTTCCTTCCTCTTCTCGTTTTTGTGAAAAGAGGAAAAGGGAAAACCAGAGCTTCTAAGTCCGGGGGCTAACCTATTAAAACCTTTACGGTTACCACCTAATCTCCCAAAATTGTTTATCTTTAGAAATGTGTTTCATTTGTGTTTCTGTTACTTTTTATTATGTTTGAGAATTATTTTGAGAAAATGATTTTTCTTTATTTTAGGGGTTGACTCGAATGGGTGCCTACGTACCTGCTATTCAGGATCAAACAAGCCGTAGTTCGCTTTCCTGAAAACCTTTAGATTTGTTGGTGAATTTTAATTTTGAAATTTCTTATGATTTATGTCTTTAACATTTTTTTGGAATTTTTCTAAAAATTTCTAAGCCTAAGCTTTGATTTTATTTTGAAAATGATTTTTTTTTTTTTGGGAAAACATCAATTTTGGATTTATTTGAAGAAAAAGATTTTTCTAGGTGCTAAAACTTAATTTTTCTTCTATTTTCATAATTTTTAAATTTTTATTAATTTTCATGATTTTTATGATTTTTGTGATTTTTTATAAGTTTTTGTGATTTTTATAAATTTTTGTAATTTTTATGCTAGAACATTTTATCCTAAGTTATTATCTATCCTATTTTGAAATCCAAAGTTTTATTATTATTTTTCCTAATCTTTTTATTATTTTATTCTTTTATTATTTTTTTTTTACATTTTATTTATTTTATTATTTTTTTTACATTTTTCTTAATTCTAGAAAAATCTAATTTCTACATTTTTCCTATTTATTGAAAATAAAAAAAAAACAAATAAATAAATGACTAAACAAATAATAAATAATAAATAACAAATTCGGAATAAATAAATAAACCAAATAAATTAATTAAATAAAAAAAATCCGAAAAGATCCGACTTACCTGGATCCGGGTCGGTGCGCGGGTCGAATCGGGTCGGGTCGGGTCGAGCAGACACGGCGGCGGGTTTGGCTCGTTCACGGCGTTCCGGCGGTCGTTTGCGGCGGGTGAAGTGTCGAATCCTAGCTTCTCGAGGGTGCTGAATCCGACGGTGGTGGCGGTTTACTCCCAGAACGTCTCCTTGCGGTGGTTTGAACTCCGGTCGGCGGTCTCGGCCTTAAGTTACTCCGATCTACGCTCTTTTCTCTCTCTCTCGCAATTCTGATCTGTGTTTTTTTCGTCCTCTGGCTTCCTCCTGTTCTCCTCTATTTATAGGCACCTCGAACTCCTCTTGGATAGGCTCGAATCGGCCGATTTAGAAAAAACCCATATTTTTCCGTTTCTTAGATTCGATTTTATCCCGGCGATTTGATGTTAATCTCTTGTGTTCCTTTGGTTTATCTGATGGATTTGGCCTTATCTTGACTTTAATCTAGAAGATTAAAAAGAAAACGGCCGATTTCGCCTTCGTCGGACTTCTGTCGTACTTTTTTTTCTCCGGCTGGGCTCGCGAAGAAGACGATCACGCGCGACGCGCGTGACTTCCCTCGGCCAATCACATGCTGCCACGTGGCAGCTCCAGGGAAAAGAACGAAAAATTTTTGCCGAGCGCCTGCGGGGGGATTCGAACTCGCGACCTTCAGCCTTCACACGGTTCCCATGCGCACACACGAGCCAGCTGAGCTGGCCCAATTTCCCGATTTTATTTACATCGCAAATTGTACATATGCGATGCAATTTTTTTTATTTTTTGTATTTTTTGAAATTTCAAAAATTTGTAAAAATTATTTATTATTCATCATTGCTATTTCTAAAATCATTTTTCAAAATTGAAGTGTTTTCCTATTTATTTTCATTTTTTGAATATTTTTATTATTTATGCTAAATTAAGGAAAAATTGGGAAAAATTAGGAAAAATTGAAAATTGATTATTATTGAAAATTATTGATTCCTAGGGCAAAAATGGGGTGTTTACACCCGTTAATGAGGATGAGTAGAAGGAGAACCTGTTTCACATTTCCTGCAGGATCTAAGGTAATCTTTGTGTTATTATCATTGATGGAGGTAGTTGTACTAATGTAGTGGCTGCTTCGTTAGAGACTAAATTAAAACTAGTCACTACCCCACATCCTAAGCCTTACAAACTACATTTGTTGAGTGAATAAGGTAGTTTGCATGTCACTCAAAGGGCTAAGGTCCCATTCAGCATAGGGGAGTACCATGATGAAATCATTTGTGACATTCTTCCAATATGTGCATCACATATACTGCTTAGCAGACCCTAGTTATACAATAGGAGGGTGTTACATAATGGTTTTAGGAACACTTATGTGTTTTAGAAAGAGGGCAAACGCATAGTATTGAATCCCATGTCACCTACTGAAGTACAAGAGGCATAGAGATAAATTAATAAGGCTGGTAAAAAGAAGACATTGCTAGTGGGATAGCATAAACTGGAGGAAGCAATAGAGGAAAAGAGGCTAGTTTACATATTACAGTTGAGATATGTACTAGAGATAGATGCTTATAAGCAGTTGCCACTAATGGTGAACCAAATACTAGATGAGTACATGGACTTATTTCCAAACGAATTACCTGAGCGATTACCACCCATAAGAGGCATTGAACATGCCATTGATTTTCAGCCTGAATCAGTCTTACCAAATAAGCTTGCGTATTGCATGAATCTAGAAGAAGCTAAAGAGTTGAAGCATCAGGTAGATGAACTGGTGGAAAGGGGTTTTGTCAGAGAGAGTACTAGTCCTTGTGCTGTTCCTGCACTTCTTGTTTCTAAGAAGGATGGCACATGGAGGATGTATATTGATAGCAGAGCTATTAACAAAATTACCATCAAATATAAGTATCCCATTCCTTGACTTAATGATATGTTAGATGAATTGCATGATGCACGGGCATTCTCTAAGGTGGATCTTAAAAGTGGATATCACCAAATTTTGTATGAGGGGAGGAGATGAGTGGAAAACCACTTTTAAAACATGCCATGGCTTATATGAGTGGATGGTCATGTCATTCGGGATGACCAATGCTCCAAGTACTTTTATGAGGCTAATGAATCATGTCATGAGAGACTTTCTAGGCAAATTTGTTGTTGTTTATTTTGATGACATTTTGATTTATAGCTAAAATTTGGAAAGTCATATGGAACATTTACAAGTAGTTTTCTCAATATTAAGGAAACAGCAGTTGTATAAAAATCTTAAGAAGTGTTCTCCCTGTCGACCTGAGGTAACATTTCTTAGGTTTGTTATGACGGGTTATGGTGTTAAAGTGGATGAAGAAAAGGTGAGAGCTATCATGGAATGGCCAACCCCACAATCAACTACTAAGGTGAGAAATTTCCATAGGTTGGGTTCTTTCTATAGGCATTTTTTCTGGAACTTTAGTAGCATCATCAGTCCATTAACTAAGTTAACAAAAATGAATGTTCCTTTTGTTTGGGAAGAATGGGCCCAGAAGAGCTTTGAGTAAGTAGAGGCAAGGTTAACTAGTGCTTTGATGTTAGCATTATCTAATTTTGACAAACTTTTAAATTGGAGTGTGATGCCTCTAAGGTAGGAATTGGTGCTGTATTAATGCAGGAAAGAAGACCCATTACCTATTTCAGTGAGAAACCAAGTGGTGCATCTCTGAATTAATTGACATATGATAAGGAATTCTATTCCTTAGTGAGAGCATTGATGACTTGGTAACATTGTCTTCTTCCTAAAGAGTTTATTATTTATACAGACCATGAATCTCTAAAACACTTCAAGGGTCAGCAACGTTTGTCAAAACAACAAGCTAAATAGGTAGAATTTTTGGAAAGCTTTGCATATGTGATTAGTATAAGAAAGAGAGTACTAATATTGTAGCTGATGGATTATCACGCAAGTATGTACTTATCACTTCACTACAATCAAAGTTGCTTGGGTTTAAATTGATAAAAGAACAGTATGTTCATGATGATTACTTTAAGTTGATAGTCGAGAGATGCTTGGGAGGACACGTTGTGGATGGATATTATGTGGTAGATGGGTTTCTACATAGAGCAGGAAAATTATGTATACCCTGTGGCTCTGTTAGGGAATTATTGGTTAGGGAAACTTATGCTAGAGGGTTATCTGGACATTTTGGTGGAAAGAAAACTTTAAAGTTGTTAAAAGAACATTTTTACTGGAAAGGTATGTTAAAGGATGTCTACAAGATGTTAGAGAGATGTAGTGTTTGTAAGAGGGCGAAAGGAAAGAAAGAAACTTGGGATGAGTATATGCCTTTACCTCTACCTACATAATCTTAGAACGATGTCAATATAGATTTTGTCTTAAGTCTTCCCAGGACATAGAGAGGCAAAGACTCTATCATGGTAGCCATCGACCGTTTCAATAAAATATCACATTTTATACCTTATCACAAAACAGATGACGCCCTTTTTATTATTAACGTTTTTATGTAGGAAATTATACAATTGCATGGTGTTCCCCATAGCATAATATCTGACAGAGATACTAAATTCCTTAGTTTCTTCTGGAAGACACTTTGGAAATGGCTTGGTACTAAACTCATATATAGTACATCCTGTCATACCCAAACATACAGCCAAACTAAGGTTGTCAATCATACTCTTAGTTCATTACTAAGAGCAACGATTGGTAAGAATCTTACTGATTAGGACTAGTGTCTTCCTATTGTTGAGTTCGCTTATAATAGGTCTACTCATAGTTTAATTAGTAAGTCTCCCTTTGAAGTCGTATATGGCTACAATCTTACCCTTCCATTAGATTTAATAGCTAATCCAGCAACAAAGGAAGAAAGTTTGACTGGAGTAGAGTGTGCAAAGGAAATTCAGAAGCTTCATCAAAAGGCTTATGAGAATCTTCAAAAAACTCAAGAGCAACAAAAACTTCAGGGCAACAAAAGCAAGAAAACAAAGATTTATAATCCAGGCGGTCTAATTTGGATTCATCTCAGCAAGGAAAGGTTTCCTCATAAGAAGTCATAGAAACTTTCACCTAGAGCAGATAGACCATTCAAGATATTGTAGCGTATCAACAACAATGCTTATAGGGTGGAGCTACTAGGAGAATAAAATGTTTCTACTACTTTCAATATTACAGAACTATCACCATATTCATCATAAGACTTTCATGAAGAACCATCAGATTTGAGGGTAAATCTTCCATAAGCCCAAGGAGATGATGAGAATCAAATCCTTCTAGTTACAGGACCCATCACTCAAGCTAGAGCCAAAGGATTGCAAAACCTTACTATGAGGGTTTTACTTGATCAGATGGAACCCGAAGAACACCATATAATTTCTTCACACATGTTACATGATTATTTTTATTTTCAGTTGAATGTACTTGTTATTACTTTAGGACAACACTCGAGGATTTAAGACCGGTAATACTTCATTTAGACCAGCTGTCAAAGCTGGTGGTAAGGAACTTAAGTTGGCCCTAAAGTCCTACCGTTTTTCTTCTTCAGAAGGCCAGCGACCTAAAATTCCTAAGTCAACGGCCTAAATATCTAAGCCAGTAACCTACTTAAGTCGATTTGTTTCAACTTTTCATTATATTTTATATTTTTTTTAGGACACTTGAACACTCAGATAATTGAACATTGAAATTGAACTCTTTGAGTTTTCCTCTCAACTTTTATCAATCTTTGATTATGGCAAGTGATTGCATCGGAATCGTTGTGTGTTGTATCAACCATTCCATGCTAGGGCTAACCCTTTGCTAGGGTGTAACATCTGGAAAGGGCTTAAACACTATTTGTTCTTATATTTGATTATAGGTTTGAATATTGTGTTTGTTGGAATCAGGATTGTGGTTATTGTATTCTGAATTGGGAAATAAGTGCATCACTTTGCCTCTACCTACACAACCCTGGACTGATATTAGTATAGATTTCATTTTGGGTCTACCTAGGACGTAGAGAGGAAAGGATTCCATTATGGTTGTCGTTGATTGCTTCACAAAATGTCACATTTTGTGCCTTTCCACAAAAACAAATGACGCACTTTTTATAGCTAACCTTTTTGTGCAAGAAATTGTAAAACTACATGGTGTTTCACACGACATAGTGTCTGATAGAGACACTAAGTTTCTTAGCTTTTTCTAAAAGACACTATGGAAAAGACTTGGTACTAAACTCATGTATAGTACCTCATGTCATCCCCAAACGAACGGTCAAATGGAGGTTGTTAATCATACTCTTGGTGCCTTACTAAGAGCAACGGTTGGCAAGAATCTTACTAATTGGGACTTATGTCTCCCTATTGTTGAGTTCGCTTATAATAGGTCAACTCATAGTTTAACTAGTAAGTCTCCCTTTGAAGTTGTGTATGGCTATAATCTTACTCTTCCATTGGATTTAATAGTTAATCCAACAACAAAGGAAGAAAGCTTGAGTGGAGTAAAATGAGCCAAAGAGATTCAAAAACTTCATCATAAGGCGTCTGAACACCTTTAGAAAACTCAGAAACAATAGAAACTTCAAGGCAACAAAAACAGAAAAACCAAAATTTATAATCTAGGTGATCTAGTCTGAATTAATCTCGGCAAAGAAAAGTTTCCTCACAAGAAGTCACAAAAGCTTTCACCTAGAGAAAAGTTTTAAAGCGCATCAATAACAATGCATACAAGATAGAATTGCTAGGAGGATACGACGTCTCTGCTACATTTAATGTTGCAGATCTATCACCTTACATACCAAATGATATTGATGAAGACCTATCATATTTGAGGGAAAATCTTCCACAGGCCCGAGGAGATGATGGGAATTAAACCAATGCATCTACAAGACCCATAATAAGAGCGAGAGCCGGAGGACTACAAACTTTAGCGTTGAGAATACTTTTTGAACAATTAGAACCTGAAGACATTCACATAGTGTCTTCATTTACTTTATATAATTGTTTTATATTTAATCAGGTATATTTGTCAGTATTACAAGACAACGAGCAAACACACTAGTGCTTGGTGTGTGGGTGATTCATGGACCTAAATGAATCAATAAAAACCGGCCTTACATTGTGTTCAATTGACCAAGGAGAGCTTCAAGAACTAGCCCCTATGTAGCTATTTTCCTTTTGTTATTTTCCATATTTATAACAAGTATAAATACTTGTAAAAAGACAACACAAAGGACTTTTGATACATCATTTTACAGCTGCTATTCTGCGTGGAAAAGATTCCATTTTTTAGTCTTATCAATTTCTACCAAGGGATTATAGCAAGTGGACTTGAAATTGTTGTAAGTTACATCAACAATTGAAAGTCATTCCTAATTCAACTAGTGCATTATATCTAGTAAGGAAGTGGGAGCTTCATTTTATTCTTGTTACACATTCAATTAGGGTTCATGCCAATTTTGTTGCACAATTACTGATACGAAATCGGTTTGCTTGGATTCCTAACTGATACGAACCACGCCAACGTGTGACGAAACCCAATACCTATACGTTCGGAATTCGCTACCTAAGATGCCAAACACACTCAAGTGGAAACCATGACCCATTGTCTATAAGCGAGACAAGAACCTTGGTATAATATGAAGACGCCACAATCAGGATAAAAGACCAATTGATAAGTCAGGATGAATGCCACGGAAATAAAATCCGATAAGTTTTAGATTAGTTCTTTAAAGAACCAAGAGAGGAATTCTCTCAAAAGTATTTTTTCAAACTTTAATGTTGTATATTCTATCTTCTATGTTGTATCTAAACCTTAGGAGCTTTATATTAGGGTTTACAATTCGTAACAATGATGCCCCAAAACGACATAGCTTCAATAAGTTGCGTAAAATAACAAAACAATAACTTAAAGGCCAGCAGCGTGGGAATGAAGGCCGGCGGCCTTGAGCCAGCGTTGGAGATGTACACGACCATGTACTTCTAGTTGTGTATCTTTCTATGGAAATCTTGACAATGTACACGACTGTATACTTCTAGTCGTGTATCTTTCTATGGAAATCTTGACAACATACACGACCGTGTACTTCTAGTCGTGTATCTTTCTATGGAAATTCTTGACACCATACACGGCCGTGCCATTGAACCGTGTATACGACCATGTATGATTCTGTGTAACCTCTAGACTCCTACACGGTCGTGCCTTGTAAAGACACGCCCTCTTCAACCCGTATCCGTTATGACTTGTACAAGAGCAAGGGCATTCCCATGATTGTTCCAATCCTTTCTAACTTCATGATTGCTCCAATCCTTTCCGACTTCATGGACATCCTTTATCAACCCGTTAAGTGCTTCCTTTAATCGTTTCGCTCGAGTTCTTATGATTGATCCAGGTGGAACTTCAAGAGGATCCACGTTCCATCTTCTGGCTTGGCTCCCATCATGGTTCTCATCATTCCCTTCCTCTTGAAAAGGATTTGTCCTCAAATCATCGCCTGCATCAAAAGGACTCAAATCAGTAACATTAAATGTAGCACTTACTTGATACTCACCAGGTAAATCTATCTTGTATGCATTATCATTGATGCGCTCAAGAATTTGAAATGGTCCATCGCCTCGGGGAAGTAGTTTAGATCGACGCTGCACAGGAAACTGCTCTTTGCGCATGTGAATCCAAACCCAGTCTCCAGGTTCAAAGACAGCTTGTCGACGACCCTTGTTGGCTTGTTTCACATACTGCTCTGTTCTTCGCTCAATGTTTAGCTTTGCCTTCTCATGGATCTATTTAACAAATTCTGCTTTCTTCTTGCCATCTAGATTAATATACTCAGAAATAAGCAGAGGTGATAAATCCAAAGGAGTTAGTGGATTAAAACCATACACAATTTCAAAAGGAGTAAACTTAGTAGTAGAATGCATTGTGCGATTATAGGCAAATTCAACATGCGGCAAACAATCCTCCCAACTTTTAATGTTCTTTTTAATGACAGCCCTCAACAAAGTAGATAAAGTTCGATTTACTACCTCAGTTTAACCATCAGTCTGTGGATGACAAGTAGTAGAAAACAATAACTTAGTTCCTAACTTAGCCCACAATGTCTTCCAGAAGTAGCTCAAGAACTTAGCATCTCTATCCGATACGATTGTTCTAGGCATACCATGTAATCTCACAACTTCCCTAAAGAACAAATTAGCAATATTGCAAGCATCATCTGTTTTGTGACAAGGAATGAAATGTGCCATTTTAGAGAATCTATCCACGACTACAAAAATAGAATCTTGACCATGTCTAAACTTGGGTAAGCCTAACACAAAATCTATGGAAATATCTATCCAAGGCTCATGAGGAATGACACTAGACCCATATAACTCATCTAATATGTCATCTAAGCGAGGAATGGGATGATGATACTTTACCGTGATATTGTTGATGGCACGGCAGTCAACACACATTCTCCATGACCGATCCTTCATAGGCACCAAAATCACAGGCACTGCATGTGGACTCATGCTTTCTCTCACGTACCCCTTCTCCATTAATTCATTGACCTGCCTTTGGAGTTCTTTTGTCTCCTCTGGATTGCTCCTATAAGCCGGTTTGTTTGGAATCAATGCTCTGGGTATAAGGTCAATCTGGTGCTCAATACCACGAATAGGTGGTAATCCCTTTGGAATCTCCTTAGGGAAGACATCTTCAAAGTCCTGCACAATAGACACAACCACACTAGGCAAAGAGTTAAATAGTTCGTTAGTATTCAAACAAGTTTCCTTAAAAACCAGCAACAACATAGGTTGCTTCATCACTAATGCTCTCCTCACTGCACTCGCTCTTGCCACACAACTCTCCTTTTGCAAGGCTGCACTCTACTTTTCACTCACCACCAAAGTTGATCCCCTTTCAACTTGGTCTCTCACACTCTTTCCGGCCTTCCTCTCTTTTTCCTTTTGATATCGACTTTTGTGTTCCTTTTCTTTCTCACTATCTTTTGCTCTCTCACTCTCCCTCTGTTTTTCACTCACCTTATATTTTTCAAAAGACTATTGTAGCTGCAACTGATCCTCATACACCTGTTTAGGTGTTAAAGGTTTAAGATTAAAGCTTTTCCCTTGGTGAACAAGCGTATACTTGTTAGAAAAGCCCTCATGAACAACCCTCCTATCAAATTGCCATGGCCTCCCAACAACACATGACACGCTTACATCGGCACTACATCGCATAACACCTCATCCTCATACCTACTGATGCGAAAAGTAATCAAGGTTTGCTTACTCACCTTAGTCTCGCCACTATCATTCAACCACTGCAATTTATATGGACTAGGGTGTTTAGTAGTCTTGAGTCTCAGCCTCTCAACAATAAAATTACTCACCACATTAGTGCAACTTCCTCCATCAATGATCAAACTGCAAATATGATCACCTAGATAACATCTAGTATGAAAGATATTCTCTCTTTGCACCTCCTCATCTTCCTTCACCTGCACATTCAAAGCTCTCTTCACTATTGCCACTAACTTCCCTATTCCAAGCTCCTCATCATCACTAGCGTCCTCTAATAGAGGCATATCATCCTCTTCACTATCCCCCTCAGTCTCATACTCACCATCATCACGCAGAATCATAGCATGCCTATTCGGACATTGACTAGCAATATGGCCTCTACCTTGGCATTTAAAACAGCTAATGTCACGATTTCTAGGAGTAGAAGAATCAGGTTTACCTTGATCACCAGGAGTAGAACCCGCTTGCCTCTGCTCTCCTTTTAGTTTGGTGGGTAAAGGCTTTTCTTCTTTCTTCCATTGGTTAGTCTTCCAGGCGGATGAACCAGCACTCTATTGAAACCGTACAATACTATTACCTTTCCTCCTGTGTTGGTTCTCAACCTTTATAGCCATATGAACCATATCTTCCAATTCTACATAATGCTGCAATTCCACGACATTTTGAATTTCTCTATTGAATCCAGCAAGAAACCTAGCCCTGGTAGCCTCTCTATCCTCCTCTACATTCGCCCTAATAATAGTAACTTCCATCTTCTTGAAATACTCATCCACACTTCGGCTTCCCTGCCTAAGAGTTTGCAATTTGTTGTGTAATTCACGATAGTAATACGCAGGCACAAACCGCTTCTTCATCACCCTCTTCATCTCTTCCCACGACTCAATAGGTGGTTCACCATTCCTTCTTCGATTCAACATTAGTTGATCCCACCACACTATGACATAATCCAAAAATTCAATGACAGCAAGTTTCACTTTCTTTCTCCCACTATAGTTGTGACAATCAAACACCATCTCTACCTTTTTCTCCCACTCTAAGTATGCCTTAAGATCATTCTTCCCTTGGAAAGGAGGAATCTTCATCTTTATACTACTCAGTTGATTATCCTCTCTATTCCTATCTCCTCTATCTTCCCAATCCTTAGTTCCTCTATTCCTACCACTATAACCTCTATAACTCCCGACAGAAAGTTCATCAAATTCATCATCAGACATTCCATCTCCACCCCTTTGTACTCTCCTAGAACAACTCTCCCTCTTACTCCCTTGGAAGACGTTTTTAGATTGCTCTAGTCTTTGTTCCACCGTCTCATGAATTTGTTCCATCCCCTCCTGAAACATTCTCTTCATCTCACCCCGCAACGCCTCAATCACTAACCTAGCATCAAACATTCCCCTCTCACCTTCAGGAGAATGTTTCCTCGACATAGTTCCTGCAGAAAAAGGTTAGCACGAACACAAATATATATAATTAAGCCTCACGATACACTCCCTTACGTGTTTCGCTCAAAGGATGATATCACACAGTCACTCGTGTATTCTCACAAGCAATGATGATATCAACTCACCAATTCTCTCTTCTCAATTCTCTTGGAACTAACCCAAACTATACCAATTCCCTTTCATAGAATTCAACTAGAGAATACAACTCTAGGGCTCGAAATTTTCCTCTTTTTCTTTCAGATTTTTTTTTTTGTCACCTTTGTTTGTTGTTCTTGATCACGTTCCTTTTTTTTTTTTTTTTGTCGTAACAAAATTGAATAGTAGGTACTACACTTTCAATAGACAATTAACACTATGAAATTGATCAGTTTGGCTCTGATACCAAACTGATACGAAATCGGTTTGCTCGGATTCCTAACTGATACGAACCACGCCAACGTGTGACGAAACCTAATACCAATACGTTTGAAATTCGCTACCTAAGATGCCAAACACACTCAAGTGGAAACCGCAACCCGTTGTCTATAAGCGAGACAAGAACCTTGGTATAATATGAAGACGCTACAATCGGGATGAAAGATCGATTGATAAGTCAAGATGAACGCTACGGAAATAAAATCCGATAAGTTCTAGATTAGTTCTTTAAAGAACCAAGAGAGGAATTCTCTCAAAAGTGTTTTTTCAAACTTTAATGTTGTATATTCTATCTTCTATGTTGTATCTAAACCCTAGGAGCTTTATATTAGGGTTTACAATTCGTAACAATAATGCCCCAAAACGACATAGCTTCAATAAGTTGCGTAAAATAACAAAACAATAACTTAAAGGCCGGCAGCGTAGGAATGAAGGCCGACGGCCTTGAGCCGGCGTTGGAGATGCACACGACCGTGTACTTCTAGTCGTGTATCTTTCTGTGGAAATCTTGACAACATACACGACCGTGTACTTCTAGTCGTGTATCTTTCTATGGAAATTCTTGACACCATACACGGTTGTGCCTTTGAACCGTGTATGATTCTATGTAACCTCCATACTCCTACACGGCCGTGCCTTGTAAAGACACGCCCTCTTCAACCCGTATCCGTTATGACTTGTAATAAGAGCAAGGGCATTCCCATGGTTGTTCCAATCCTTTCCAACTTCATGATTGCTCCAATCCTTTCCGACTTCATGGACATCCTTTATCAACCCGTTAAGTGCTTCCTTTAATCGTTTCGCTCGAGTTCTTGTGATCGGTCCAGGTGGCACTTCAAGAGGATCCACGTTCCATCTTCTAGCTTGGCTCCCATCATGGTTCTCATCAATTACTTGATTGAATCTTCAATTAGGATTGATAATTAGAATTGGATTTTGGCATATCATTAAGATAGGTTGGCCACTATTTCTAACAACAAGCTAAAGATCTTTCAAAAGAGTGTTTATGAAAGGCATTAGAAGAGGATTCTGAAGGCAACTTTCTAAAGACAACATTTATGTAGGCAAAATCTTAGTTGGAGTTGGACATTATTTTTAATAAATTAGATTAAGAAAGAGATACAATAATTTAGATAGTCATTTTATTTCCTTTCTAGATAGTTATTTTCCTTTTCTAGTGTTTTCCTTTTTCATGATAAATATTTTGTATTGGTTCATAAATACTCATGTAACCCTACGTATGGGGTAGAAGCTATTATTCTTTCAATGAACTTTGTTCTTGTTACTTTCTAGAGTATTTGTGTAGTACATTTTTAGCAACGTTTTTAAAGTGTGTCCTTGTTGATCTTATTAGTCATGAATCTCTTTTGATTGTGGTAGTCCTCTTTTAATTGATCTAGTCATGAGTCATATTGACTACTTTAATTAAATCCTATTTGATTTCCACAAACTGTGGGTCATATTAGTTGTGGAAGTTTGAACACACCTTCATCCAATTCAACTTTTTGTTTGGTGTGTTGTATCAAAATAGCAATTTGTTAATATCCTTTATTTTATTGTTTCTCATGAACACAAAACTCATATAAAAATATTTTTTTTCCACCTCATAAACCTAAAAATATATATAAAAAAAAATCAAGCATTATTCAATGGTTGTACATTTTGATCATGACATGAACTAACCTATGGAATTTATAGGCACATCAACAAATCTTCATCAACCTAAGGAAATGGTAGGAATCAAATTCCAAACCATAGTGGACCCATGAGTTAAGCTAGAACAAGGGGTTAAATAATCTGGTTTAGAGATTTTTAGTAGGATCTACAATGTAGGATGAACAAATGTTCTTAGAACGATTCTTGGTTCATAATATTATTTTAGGAAGGATTTTATTGCTATCAAAAGGATTCATGACATTGGATTTTGATCACAAGGCTGCTTATGCTTTTGATTTTTCTCATAGTAGTGTTGTTTTTTACATTGAGAAGATCAAACATGTTTTTAAAAGAGATTGTGGTTCTAATCCAATGGATGCATCTAATTATGATAAGTAGGTAGTCAAGAATTAGTTTAGATAATACTCCTTTTAGTTCGAATATCATAGTTACTAATATTAGATCCCTATAAATCTAAATATTGTTATTTTGGCAATTATTGTGTTTCTTTTTTATTTTATTTTATGTATTTCCTTTTGACAGTTATTTCATAGTTCTAATTGTCTTAGTACAAACAACGGATATAACTTTACTGGGAGACTATTTGATGAGTGATATTGCTATTTTCTTATGATCGAGTTCTTCTCTTTCAATATCCTGCTGTTATTAGTCCCTTGTGACTATGGCGAACACGCCATTTGTTTTATCTATGCATCATATCAGATAGATTAAGCATAGTTAGATCTCCCTTTGATGCGTTATATCAAATGAACAAGTCACCCATACCTTGTACTTTTATTTCATCCTATTTAGAAAACCCACGAAATCATTATTATTTATGAGATCTAGACATTGTTTTCTCTAGACTTGACGTCATATTATTTTGTAGATCAGTCCAACCTAGTAATCTTCCTTCTATGCATATTAGTCACCAGTGATGTAAGTTATGTAGTGTGATCCTTGATGCATGTGCCATGTGGGTTGGCAATGTAATCAATTGTTGGTGGTTAGTAGTCATGGGGATTAGATTATAATAGAGGTGATGGTGGTGGTAAGTTGAGTCACCATGATAAGTGACAATTGTCTATGGGTTGTAGTGGTGGAGGATATAACTAATGTGGTTATATTAGGTGATAAGTAATAATTAGTATACTTAGAGAAAGAACAAGGGGGTCATTCCTAAAATGATAGAATATTTTCATCCTATGAAATAGAATTTGAATGACTCATTCTAGTTAGCCTTAGTCAAACACAAAGATAATGATATATAACTAGCTATCATGCAAAGATATAATGGAAAAGACAGACCATAAACCTTATCCGTCATTCCCTCTTTACTTGATGTTGCAAGAATTTTTTCATTTAATCATCATTCATAATGGAATATGTTTGATAAAATCTCCATATATCCATCAAAAATGCCAACGTTGCATCCGTAACAATGGATTAGGGTTTTAAATTTTTAGCAGCAAAATTTTTTCGTTTAAACAAAATTCATGCCATCACCGATTTTTCTTGCCCCCCTTGTTTAGTTAGTTAGTGGACCCTCTTTGAATTGTGTATTGATAAACACACACAAGGGTTTGCCTAATTTGATAACATCTAGTCGCTTTATACTTTAAATAGTGGAAGCTTCTAGTCTTGTTTCTTCTGATCTTTTATAGACCAACCCCGATATAAAACTCTTGAGCATATCAATGGTGAAAAGAAAAGCATGCGATTTTCAAAAAAATTTCATATTAATCTTTCTGTTTATCTGAATTTCCCATGATTTATACAACATTACGAATTAGACGCGGAAAACATTCTCTTTTTTGTTAAATCTTAATAGAACTGAGTATAAAATGGGACTAGGTGGAGTCCTACTTTATTTCCTATCATATAAAGTGTATCCTAAAATTGGATTGAAATTTATTCTAGACTTGTTTATGCCATGGAACATAGGAGTATTCTATTTTTTTATTATTTAAATGTGTTATTGCATTACTTTTCTAATATACAGGATTTTGAGAAACAAATGCGACTTTTTATGGAATATTGTTATTATTAGTTTTTATTCTGGTAAGGATGATGATGTAATGAGAAACTCTACGAGAAAGCTTAAATTAATTCCCTTTCCCTTGAAATTAATATTGATAGCTTGCAGCATGATAATATCGGAGGTAATTCCTTATCGAAATTCAAAATGCCACTGCACCAAAGTGTCTATTTGGGGGTAAAATTAAATTCTATTGGCCCCACCACCATGCTTATCGCCTTCATTTCTATATACCTTTGAAAGTAAAAAAAAAGCAGGTCACAGGACGTTGGACAGCATAAAAAGGAAGGCTCGGAACATCTCCAGGTACACAACTACTAAAATTCTCTCTCTCCCCTCTCTCTCTCTCTTTTTTTCTTTTTTTTCTTTTTTTTTTCTTCACTACGTCAAGAACCATGTCTAAGAATCCTGCTTACTTCCTAGTATTATAATGACGCTTGTTGGATTTTTCAAGTTCCACACTAGACCAAGATTAGAGCAGAATGTGCAGACCAATTAGGTGGATTAGCTACATGTCTTCCTTACGTAGGTGGCGACTCTAAAAACACCCACTATTGATTGCTGTAGTGGGCTCAAACAAGTCCTTGGCAAGAGCAAGAGATGCCTTTGTTTCTTATCAAGGATAGAGATTTAAACCCCAATCTTGGGGCTCAAAATTAATGCTACACTTGCTCTAGGCCTTCCCCACGGCTTTTCCATGCCCCCACTAAC
>JBBMOL010002207.1:0-27200 GCA_037954665.1 Laguncularia racemosa | reverse complement strand
ACCCTAATTTCTAAGAACAAAAGTACAAAAAATAATAAATCCTCCCAGATTATGATCACTAGTTTGGAATTAGGATCAACTTGTAATTTGTTGATGACTCACAACAAATCCAAGCCAACTCGCCACAATTTCACACTTGAAATTGATAAGAGCATATGCTTGCAAGAGGAGACTCTCTCACGGCACAAAGGGGTGTTTTTCTCACAATATAAAAAAAGCTTCTAAAAAAACCCTATTTTGCAGTATTTTTACTTGCACCCTTTAGGGTTAAATGACTAGAAAATCACAACTATGCCACTATAGGGTGGCCGGTCCTAAAGCAAGATTACAACCAAATAAAATGTCCCATAAAGCTTACAAAATAAATGGATTCAAACATAAATTACAAGTAAAGAAAATAATCTTCAGCAGGCTAGCTTCATGATGGAATCCGTCGGTTCAACTCATCGCCGGTTCAGGTCGGTCCATAGATAACCCACAAGCTGAGTCTTAGTGAGTTTGTCCATCGCCTTGTGAAACCAAATAAGCATACCTGTTGGAATATATAATTCATGAATAAGATAAAAGAGGTTAGATAATAATTTATTCCGAGGTTGATAGGCTCGAAATGGGCCCTTATCGCCAAGATTTGAAATTCCTTCAATTTTTGTCCTAATGATAGGTCTTATCGGATTTTGATTCCCATCAGTGATTCAATTGAGGATTATTAACTTTGTGGTTTTCATCTCCTTGATTTTATTATTCTGATCATATTACATTAACTAGGGTTCAAGCAATTTATTGTCCTTTAAGACCAAAATTGATCTTGTCCTTTAGGGATTATAATTTGGTTCATTTGCATGTGCTTAAACTCCCTTTTAGGCACATCATCTTTTTTGGTATTAGAGCTTGTGTGATGCGGATTCAGATTCGAATGTCTTCACACACAACCAAATCGTCAACAACAATCAAATAACTCCAATTTTTAGGGTTTTCTGGATTTTAGTACTAACGCATAAAATCAAAGATATGGATAAAATTATCAATCTATAGATGCCAAGAATGATAAAATTAAACTGTTTCGCAATCAAATCATAAAATGATAGAAACCACGTTCTATAAATCAATCATCTACGGTTAAAGAATTTCAAAAATTTCAATAACAATCTCGCTACAAATTCTATATAACCAAAAATTTATAAAACAATACAATATTTTAAAATCAATTCTCAAAAACCCCAAAATCGCAAAAAAGACTCACACCACTCAATGTCTCTGTTTTACAAAAAAAATATAATCCCCCCACAAAAAAAAACCTTAAGGACCCTATTTAAAAACATCCAAAAAAATTTCGAAAACTTTTCAGGGGGGCACCAAACGCCCGGGGGCCTTTCCTTTTTGGGCCCGGGGAAACTAAAAGCCAGCAGCCTTTTCTTTTTGGGCCCGGGCGGCCTTTGAAGTGAATTTGGGCCCCCCCCTTTATTAAAGGCCCCTTTTAAAGGGGCTGGTCGGATTTTTTCGCCTTAGGTCCTCCCGACCCTATGCCCACCTTTATTTGGTCTCAAAATTTTCGCTCAGGGAAAATCGTATCTTTCCCCCCTCCATGTTGAAAATGATTCGCCCCTCGAATATGTATCGCCCAAAACCTGCTGGGGCCACATAAATAGATTTCCTTTTTTTCCCCTTGGCTTCTTAAAGGAAAATCAATTTTGTTGTTGTACATCATTTAGACTCATGGGAAAAAGTTTGTATGTCTTGCCTTTTCTGAATGGTAAAAACTCTTTGGGTGTACCCACATGCTTGGCTCTAAAGGTCATATTGCTAAGGTTTTTTCCAAAGGGAAAAATGTGTAGCTTCCATGGGAGCTAAAATCTTTAAAAAATTTTTCGTTAGTATAATCACCAATAAGCAAGGGAACATGAACCAAATTTTTGTACATGAACAGCCCCTGGGACTAAAACCAATGAAGTGCATAAGGTCTTGGATGCTACTCCCACCTGCAAACCTAACTTAGGGGCCCAGTTTGCTAAAACAAAAATTAGTCAACTGTTTGTGTCTATCACAATAAAAAATTTTTTTTCCCTCACCAGGGCCCTGGGATATGGAAAAAATTTGGCCCCTCGGGTTTAGGAACAGTTTCACCCTGCTGAACCATTAGCATATCTCCCCTGTACGGGACTCGCTATAATGTTTTTCATTTTCCCTCTTTTTGCCTCAGTACTTTTTTGTTTTTCTTCCTAAACTCCCCAACTTTGCCCCCCTTTTGATGACCAAAAACCCTTTTTTTTGGGGGTTTGGGGAAAAAAGCAATATCCCCAAAGTCCTAAACATTTTAAAGCATTTGATATCCCTGCTCCTCTTTTGTTTGTTTGGTCAAACAACCTCATTAACGACTGCTTTTCCCCTTTTCCCCTTCCTTTCCTTCTCCCTCTCACCATCATTTTGATTTATGGTGTTGTTTATGATTTTTGAAACCCACCATCTCTGATCCCGCTACCCCCTGATGCTGCCTTCTACCCAACCCGGGAAATTTAATCACATTCTCAAAAGTCTGATAATGCTGGAGTTCCACTAACTAGGGGGAATACCACCAACCCATTTATGAAAAAACATGGATTCTCCCGGTTTTTTCCCTGATATCACATTTTTGGCCCCTAAAATTTTTCAAAAATCCTTTACATACTCTTCTATGGGTCTTCTTACCCCTGCCTTTAAGGATTGGGAACTCCCTCACATCTCCCGTTTATAGTAATCTGGGACAAATCTTTGGGGTCTCGTCAAAAACCCTTTTCATCAAGGCCCCTGAACGCACTTTTTTTCCCCATCAGGGGCCCTACGTCTCTTAGCTTGTAATTTGTCCCCCCACAAACTTTGTATATTTGAAGAAATGCTAAAAATGCCCTTCTTCACCTTTTATTTGGGGCTTTTATTTACTCATAACAGTCAAAACAACCCTTTTTCAACCCATGGCCCCCCCAATTTAGGAAATTTCCCCTGGTTTTCTATACCAATTTAAAGGTTTGGGAAATTTTTAACTTGATGTTTTCAAATCCCCTTACGCCCATCAAATTGTTTCCTTCCTATTCCTTTCCACTACTAAAACCATTAGATTCACTACTAGATGTTTTCCTCCTATTTCCCATTTCCCCTTGGCTTCCTTTTATCCCTAACCCCAATTTTCTCCATAAACAATCTAAGATTTTTTTGGTTTTGATTGAACTAAAACCCTATCACAACCTCACCCCATTGTCAGATCATTCCTATTTTTGTTGTTTTGAACACTTTCCTTGCGACGACTTTCTCTACCCCTCAATATCAACAAAAAGAAATTCACCAACAACCCAACTCTCAACAACAGCCCAAACAAAAATTTCATAGCAATTAAACATTTTCAAAAACTGAATTCAGCAAAAATATTCAAAAAAACCCCCCCAAATTTCCTCAACAACAGCCCAAAATCACCAATTTCGCAATGAAATTTTAAAAAAAAAATTTAAAAATTTTCCCCCAACCAACAACAGAAATTAAATTTAAAACTACAATTGAATTGAAAATCAAAAACCTTAAAAATTTTAACCCACAATCTGATAAAAATCCTTCGCCTAGACCCTTACGAACCCAACCCTTTCCCCTTCTGATACCAAAATAAAGGGCAGATTCGGTTTCGAATTCCTTCACACAAAAAAAACCAAATCGTCAAAAACAATAAAATAACTCCAATTTTTTGGGGTTTTTTTGGTTTTTAGTACTAACCCGGCAAAAAAAATCAAAGATATGGAAAAAATTATCAATCTATAGATCCCAAGAATGTTTAAAATTTAAAACTGTTTCGAAATCAAACATAGAACGATGGGAAAACCACATTCTAAAAATCGTTTCACTCCCGGTTAAAGAATTCCAAAATTTTAAATAACGATGCTCGTCAAAAAATTCTATATAAAACCAAAAAATTTGATAAGAAAAATACGAATATTTTGAAAATCTTTTTCCAAAAATTTTTCAAATCTCCAAAAAGAAGACTCACACCACTCAAGTGTCTCTGTTTTAAAAAAAAAAATGATAATCCCCCACAAAAAAAACCCCAACGCCCCTATTTATAACATCCAAAAAAATTTGGGTGCGAAAACATTAAAGGCCCACAGCCTTCACTTGGGCCCACCCCCAAAAAGCCCGGGCGGCCTTTCTTTTGGGCCCGGGGAACTAAAAGTCGACCGGCCTCATTTTAAGCCGGGTCCAAAGGGCGGGTTTCCTTAAAAGTAAAACCGGGCCGGCCTTTTTTCCCAAGGACGGCTTAAGGCTGGCCCCGGGGAACTTTCGCCTTGGGTTCCTCCCAATGCCTATGTCCCCCTTTTTTTTGGGGGCCCCGTTTTTTCGTTTTTGGAAATCTTTATCTTTTGGGTTTAAGAAAAAGGGGAAAATTTTGGGAAATTTGGGAAATTTCGGAAATTGGGGGATTTTTTGGGAGTAGCAGGGTTGATTAAATTTTAAATTGATGAAAGGGGAAATAGAGCCAATTTTATACTAAATCTTTTTTAGTATAAAATTGTTTTAAAAATTATTTTTGGGGATTTTAAAAAATCAAAAGGAAATGGTACTTTTAATTTCTATTATGGTGAAAAATCGGGTTAAATGGGGGTCAAGGATGCTAATTCAAGTATTTTTAAGAGAAGTCATTTACAACTTGGATCAAAAACAAGGAATTACACTACCGGAGGAAAGCAAAAGGGACATGTATTTTGGTCTAGAAGGAGGCACGGTTTGAGATCTGGCCATTTTTTGGAAAAACCGTGCTACACACTGCATGAGGAGAAAGGGGGGACAGGGGCTGGGGCAGGGTCGTTTTTAGAAGCCGGGGGGGAAGCCAAACGTGCCAAAAAAAGAATTATGGAATTTTGATAGAAAGGCACGGCCAAAGGATCTACCGGGGTTTGTAGCCCTTTTGGGCACACACTGGAAAAAAGGAAATAAAGACTTGTTGATTAGGGCCACAGGGGAAGGGGGGGTTTTGGGAAAATCTAGCCGTGGGGGAGCCATGGAACACACGGGAACACGGATGAAGACTTGAAGATTTGCACAGATGAAGGCACGACTTGCCCCAGCCCTGTTGTAGGGCCCTGCCAGGCGGACAAATCTTCACTTCTCGAAATCACTTAGAAAAGGAAAGATATTTTCGTATCTTTCAGCAAAAGATCACAGGGCCCTTTCCTTCTAAAAAATATAAATAGAAAACCAAAACCCCTTTGGGGTTAGAAAAGTCTTGAACCTTGGAAACATCTTGGAGACAAGAAGGAAAGGGGAAAGGGGGCAAGCAGGGAAAAAGGGGGTTTCCCTCATGTTTTTTCTTTTTATTTCCGGGTTTTTTTTAAAGAACATTAGTGGGTAAGTTTAAAATTTTCTAGCCAAAAGGGGCAAAAGATGTTTAATTTCTCCCCGAATTGTGAGGCTAATTGCTTGTTTTATTCGTTCTTTTTTTTTTGGGGATTCATATATCTTCGATCATTTTGCCCTTTTTATCTTCTTTTATTGGTTGAATAAGCTTTTTCCCACTCAAATTGGGGGGAAGTTAATATATTGTCAACTTTGCAAAGTCAAACCCGTAATTTTTTTGATTGTTCTTGTCTCAGTGAAAAACAATAACAAAGTTTGGGTTTTAAGAAAAAAATGATCAAAAATTTCATGTTATGGGGGGTGTATAAAACATGTTTAAGTAAAGGGAAATTTTTTTAATCTACTAGCATGAATTTGGTGGTCTCTTTTAGATTTTAATGCTATTGTTTGATTAAATCCTTTAAGGGGCTTGTCAAAGGGTTTGGGGCTAATTTAATTTAAAAGAAATAATTCAAAACGTTTGTCTTGGTTTTTTTAGGGGGAAAAAAGGAGAGAAAAGGTTGTTTTGAGCTTGTTAAAAAACCCTAAAACCAGTTTATCTAAAAACTAAGAATAAAAATATTTGCATCGATGAATTTAATTCCTAGAATTAAACTATTTTTGTTTCCCTTTTTCTAGGGGGTTTTTTCAATATTCAATTTTTTTATCTTGTTTTAAAAACTTATTCGATTTACAAAAAAACACCCCCCCCCCCCCCCCATAAATTTCTTTTCCCCCTTTATTTTTTTTGGGGAAAAGAAAAAAACTTTAACCAATCCCTGTGGATTCGACCCTATCACCACTATATGCAAATCATATAATTTCTAGGAAGGTTTTTTAATTTTTTTTGGGAACTTCGACACCCTTTTAAAATTTTGGGGGCCCGCTGCCGGGGGTTTTGGGGGTCAAATTTATTTTCAAATTCTTGTATGATTTTCGTTCTTCTCAGACGGGGGGTTGGATTCAATTTAATTTTTCCGGATTTGAAAGACTTTTTAAAGAGGCTGCGACGAGAAGCTAGATCTTTTCCACTAGACGGGAACTTAGCATCGGATTTGTCTAAATTAAAATTCCCTTAAATTCCAAAAAAGAAGAAAAATAGGGGGCAAATCCCGAGAAAAACACTAGGGAAAATTTAAAGGGGGAAACCAAAATGTAAATCAAAACCCAAATTTTAAAATTTTTCACTACCCCGAACCCCGCAAATGGAATTCGAGTTGAAATCTAGGTTGATACATCCCCAATCCCACCTTTTAGGGTCTTGAAAAATAAAGACCCTTTCAAAGGGAAATTTGAAAGAGTTTCATATGTTTTTTTCTAGCATGGGGGGCCGCATGGAATAACCGACGATCAAATTAATTTACGTGTTTTTTCCATTTTTTTTAAAGTACTAAAGCAAAAGTTTGGGTTTTTAAAAATTTGCCTTCCAGGTTCTTTTTAAACCACTTGGATAGATATGGTGAAAACTCTTTTTGGAAAAATTTCTTCCCCGCATCCAGAGCCGTTTGGTTTTTAAGGGGAAAAAGAAAATTTGAAAGAAATAAAAAAAAAGGGGGACACCGAGATTTCTTCTTGAGTATTGGGAGAGGTTCAAGAAAAATTGTGGGGGCAAGCGGGCCCACAAAAGAAAAAACTGAACAATTTTCTCATCCAATACTTCAAACGAAGGCCAAATTTTTCCCATGGAAAGAAAGATGATGGATGCGGGCAAGTGGGGGGGCGCCATAGTAAAAAAAAACCCCTTTTGGTCAATTTAGGGAATTGATCTCCATTTTGGCTGCCAATTCACAAAAATTTGGGTATAGGCATGTTTCTCTTAAAGGAAGGAAAATTGGGGTTTAAGTGTGTCTAACCCTTAAAACCCCTCAAATTTCAAAATTCAAACCCCTCCCTTGTGCAGAGCTAGCTCTTAAAAAAAACACAAAAAGGTGAAAGTTTGGGGAATTTGTGCTGCTCCAAAATCAACCCTACCCGAAAAAAAATTGTGCCCCACATTGCAAAAAAGACAATCTTTTAACACGCCCAATGGAAAGGAGGATTTTTTGGGAAAAAAAAACCCGAAAGAGGAAGTATGACCCCTTTTTCAAATATTTTACAACCCTGGTTTGGGGATCATCCTAACTTCAGATATGGCAAAAAACCACAAAACTTTCAAAAATTCCCAAACCAAAGGGGCCTTTTAAAAACCAAGTACGAAAGCTCCTTTTTACTTAATGCAAGTAAATGAAAATTTTTTTTAAAGGGAATTATCATAACAAGTGTAAATGATGGAAATTTGATACAGGGCCCTTATAATGAATTTAATATTTCGATCTAAAATTTTATAAACAATTTTTTCTCAAATTTATAAGCTTATGATTTTTTCTAAGAAAATTTGGAAAACAGGGTTACACTAATGAAAAACAAACATAATTTTGGAAATCAGGGCCACATAAGAAAAGAAGATCTACATCTGTGAAAGGGCTTTAAAAAATCCCAAGGGTTTATGACCCCCAAAGGGGTTTTTAGTGGAAAAAGGGCCAAAAGATTTCACATGAAAAATTTCTATGGATCTCTAAAGGGGTTCTTATTTTAAAAAGGAAACCCAAATTTAAAATTTTTTTTTTTGTAGTTCTTTATTAAATTTAAAAAAAAAAAAGAAAAAAGGGGAAAAAAAAAAAACACAACTTAAATGTTAGATAAGTTTTTTCTTTTGAAAATTTTCCAAACATCAGGAATAGACTGAGCCCGCCACAAAACAATGTAACATAAAAGCTTAGAAAAACTCTAAAAGACAAAAAACTATTTTATGGGATGGAAAATTTTAAAAACTTCCCCTTTTTAACCCTAAAAATTCAAAGGACTTTAGAGTTTATTAATTTAAATAATCAACAAACATGCCCCCCACTTCATGTTTTAATTATAGAATAGTTAAAATTATGTTTAATTTACTATAAACATGCATTTTCCCCCCTAATTAAAAAAGAGGGGAAAAAAAAAAGTGGAACAAGAACAATAAAGTGCCCAAAAAACATTTGGGGGGCAACTTGACAAAAAAACTAAAAAAACAAATGAGCACATACATATAGCAAAAAAATTTTGAGTGAGTGGAGTCAAAACCCCCTAGAGAGCCCCATAAAAATCTTTTTTTAAACTAAAAAAATTGATGAAAAAACTGGGAAAGTTTTTTAAATTTATTGCACTTTCAAAATTTTGTTCTCTAGGGGGCGCTTATTTACTGAATGTGGTCTTTAATGTTTCCCCAAAATAGATCTTAGAACTTTTTTCCCTTTTAATTTAAAAAAAATACCAAAATTTATTTTCCCCATAAAAAAAAAATTTAGTCTCTACTTTCAAAAAAAAATTTGGGCTCTTTCTCTAATCCCCTTTTTCCCTTTAAAAACAAAAACCCCTTATAAAACAAAAATTTAAAGGGGGGATGATATCTAATTTGCTTCACAAAAGTGGGGAAAAACTAAGAATTTGATTTTTTTTTCCTTTACTATTTAAAGGGCATAAAAATGGGGCAAGTAAATATATTTTCTTTTGGTCAAAAACCCAATTTAATTTTTTTTAAATTTCTAGTAAAAGGAAAATTCTACCACAAAAAAGGAAATATTAGGGACATAAAACTTATTTGGTTTAAATCTTTTCTTTTGTCCCAAACCACTATATTAATAATAAATTATATGGGAACTTTAATGCAAAATTTGGGTCCCAAATTTTAAAATATGGCACATTAGAAAATGGGAAAAATTTTAAATAAAAAGAAGTACATAAATGTACTAAATTTAAATTCACCCCAACCCCATGTTAAAAAAAAGTAACAAGAAGATTTTCAAGAAAAAGGAAAAACATGAATCATTAGATTTAAAAAAATACCTTTAGTAAATTTTCCTAGAACTGGCACCAAACTTTTTGTTTTTTCATTTAACCCAAAAGGGTTTTTAAAGCTTTAAATTTTTATGAATGTAACATATGAACCAATTGCAATGAAACCAAACTTAAAAAGACCTGTCGGATTTTCCTTATAATGAAAAAGATTTGTGTCCTTTTAAAGTTATGGGGTTTTTGGGGAAAACTTTTTGCACATTAGTTCCAATTTTTTCAAATCCTAAAAGCTCATTAGTGGTATTTGGGGGTTTAAACTTCTTCCACCTTCTGGGTGAGGTTTTAGCCAATCCTAAACCCAAAGCTAGTTTAACCACATGTGGTTTTCCAATCAAAGGATGGTTTCTCTTAGTGCAAGGGGTATTTTTCCAAAAGGGTCAAGAAAGGGGCTACATATGGAAATCACCTTTTTACCAACCCCTTCTAGTGCATTATGTAATTTTTCAACAACCCTTTAGTAGGGGGGATGCAAAGGAGGGCTATGCATGACCATTTATTATTTTTTAAAACCCAAAATTTTTTTCATTATTTCAAGTTTTAAAGGGTGTTTAATTAAGAAATGGAAAACCAACTCAATATCAATAATTCCAAAAACAAAAACCCCCTTTTCAACAATCTATTTTAGTTTGGGCCTTCGATTTGAAAAGGGGCAAATTTAAACACACAAAAACCCATAGCAATTGATCCCCTTTTCCCTTTTGCATACTTTTTCTTTTCTAACCAAATTTTTTACACTTAAGTTTCAATTCAAATTAACCTAGGCAAGTACAAAAAAAAGTGAGGCAGCCCTTTTGAGTATCATTTTTACCCCAGACACAAGGGTAGCTTAGTCAAAGAAAGTCCTTAGGATAGTACCCCAAATTTTAAAAGGGATCCCCAAATGAACATGGGTACAAATAGATGAAAAAAGGTACTTCAAAAAAGAATTAAAATCAGCTAAAAAAGGGGTTATCCTAAGGGTTTTGGGGTTAATTAGCTAATCAAATGGGGGCCCTCGGGGTTTTTTTTTTTTAAATTTCATTTCATATACCTAACTTTTTTTGGCCATAAAATAGTCATCTTTTATCTGATTTGTGCAAAAAAATTTTCCCCCTTTGGGAAATGCTTATTTTTTCTAGTTTTTTTTAAAAGTTTCTTTTATTCTGAGATTTAAAATTCTTTTATTTGGGTCTTTTTTTTGGGTTTCACTTTGGGGTCCCTTTAGATATTTCCATGTACAACTAGTTTTATTTTGTGTTTTAAGTTTTTTAAAATGTTTCATTATTGAAAAAGATATTTTTTTACACTAAAATTATACACTATTTATGAAAGTTTAAAAAAGTTACCCTCTTTTTAATGGGGGGGGTATAAAAGGGAATCCAAGTAAATCAACTTTTATTGATTTTAGGCCATAAACCTATTTCATTGTCCCAAAATTAACTTAAAGTCTATTTTTAGTTAGCAAAAGTAATCCTAAAACCATTTTTATCTAAATTTTATAACAAATTTTTGGTGAGTTTATTTATATTGCCAAATTTTCCCAATTACTTTTAGTATGTATTTATCCATGTTGCTTATTAAAAAAAAATGGGGCCTTTTTTCCAAGTTTAAAGCACATGCAAACAAAGTTTAAAAAGACAAACAAACAATCCCAATCAATCTAGCCCTTTCAAAGGGGGGGCAAACCCTTTAAACATTTTGAAAACCCAAAATTTCAATGATGATGTGTTTTTATCCCAAAATTATAAAGGGGGTTTCAAAAGGGGTTTCAAGCACATAAAAAATTTGGGGGAAAATGAAATGGGGCTATGAAGATCCAGGGGCCACAAAAAGGGAAAAAAGACTAAAAATTCCTCAAGAAACCGAAATATTGATGAAAAACAATATATGATATAACGTTGAATTTTTCAAAAAATGAAAATGAAATGGGATTCAATTTTAATTCAAAAAATTTCCCTTTAAAATTTCCGAATCTTAAAACCCTAATTTCATAAAAACAAAAATCATTTAAAAAGGCAAAAACCCCAACCCGAAAAAATGACTCACTATTTTGGAAATTTGGGGAAAAAAATGTAATTTTTTTTGATATAACAACACAACAAATCCAAACCCAAAATTCGCCACCAAATTTTACTAAAAAGGGAAATTTGGGAAAAAAAAAATGCTTGAAAGAGGGGGTTTTCCTTCAAAAGGCAAAGGGGGTGTTTTTTCACAATATTTAAAAACTTTCCCCAAAAAACCCCAAAATTTGGGAAGTATTTATACTTGCACCCTTTAGGGTTAAAATGACTAGAAAATCACAACTTTTGCCAAATATGGGGGTGGCCGGGTCCTAAAACAAAATTCAACCAAAAATAAAAGGGCCCATAAAGTTTTCAAAATAAATAGTTTCAAACATAAATTTTCAAGTAAGGGAAAAAATCTTCAGTAGGCTAGGGTTTAAGATGGAAACCGTCGGTTAACTCAATTTTGCCGGTTCAGGTTTGGGCCATAGATAAAAAACAAGCTGAGTCTTAGTGTTTTTTCCATCCCTTGGGGAAACCCAAAAAAGCAAACCTGTTGGAATATATAATTTTATGAAGAAGATAAAAAGGTTAGATAATAATTTTATTTTCCCAGGGTTTATTTTGCTCGAAAAGAGCCCCCCCTTGCAAAAATTTAAAAATTTTTTCAATTTTTTGTCCAATGATTTGGGGGCTTGTGGGTTTTTTTATTCCCATCATCTCCTTGGAAAACCCAAAAAGATTTTTACCTTCAAATCTTCAGTTCAAAAGGGAGGGAGAGACTCTGGGTTTCCCAAAAAATAACCCCTTTTGAAGGAAATAACTTCTACAGAATCCCAATACTGAAAAAACTTTTATTTGATGATTGTTTTCTTTTTTCCCCCATCTTTTTGGATGTATCTCTCTTGAAAAAAAAACAAAAAACTTTATTATCGACCTTTATGGTTTTCCCCTATTCAACACTTTCCAACGAGTTTTTTTTCCCTGACTCATCCATGTTTTTGGGTGATCCCCCGGGGTCTTCTAAAAAAAATTTGGGCCAACTGATTTCTCATTCCATGTTTCTGATTTTCCCCCAAATCTTCTAACAATTTGGGCCAAAAATGTCATTTTCTTCAAAAAAAACCCCTTTAAGGGGTTTGGGACAAATGGTGTTTGACAAACTTTTATCTGGGGAAAACCCCCCATCTTTAAGTGAAGGCATCTGTAGCTTTTTGCACACTCTAAGCCTCTAGGTGGTCTAAATTCCCTTTTCGGGGGAAGGTTTTAAACCCAAAATTATCAACTCTATCTTCTCTAAGAGTATGATAATCTTCCCTTTTCTCAAGGGGGGGGTCCTGAAGGGGTACCACTGGTGGGGGTGGCAAAAGTCATCCCTATCAATCCCCGTTGCAAGTGTTTAAAAATTTTTTTTAAAGGTCCCGAAGGGTTTTTCATCTAAGGTTTCCTCCCCCACCTTTTCAACATTACAACCCCTGAAACCCCCACCAAACTCGACTAAAATGCTACATCACTCCTTCCTCCCTTCACAAATTTTAAATAGACATTTTTGTAGATGCAATCTATTTGATTTTACCAATGAAAATGTCTAGTAATTGTGGGCACACTTGCTTCAAAAAAATAATTCACGCCAAAACCAACTCATTTCCGCCACTTATACATTTTTAAAACACAACACAATAAATTTAGGGCAACAAGAATATTTTGGGCCAACCCCTTCACTTCAAGAAAGCAAACTAAAAAACAAATTTAAAGGGATCCCCTTTTAAATTTGGGCAACAACAACAAAAAAAGGGGGAAACAACAACTACACATTTCCCACATACAGGGGAAAAATTTTTAAAAAGTGCCCCCTTTAAATGAACTTTTGCCAAAAAGGTAAGAATAAATTTTAAAATTAAATAAAATTTTAATCAATCCCACTTTTTAACTACTTGAAGAAAATTTGGTTTGTGTTTCAATTCAAATTTGGGTTTCCCCTTTTTTTCCAACAACTCAAATCGGGAAAATTTAATACATTTCCCCCTTTCCCAATTTCACACACAACACCTTTTATATATTCCTTACACACTCACGGGGGAAACTATATCCACTTCAACACCAATTTTCCAACCGAAATTAAACAACAAAGGCAGCTTTTAAAATTTTAAAAATCAATCCACTTCACAAATTTGGGCAATTTCCCCCAAAACAGGGGGGGAAGATCAAATTTTCAAATTTTCAAAAAGGCAAAATTTAACCCCTTTCATTTCTTAATGTTGTTTTGAAATCAAAAAAATTCCTTTTTTTTTCACACTAAAAAATTTTGGAAAAATTGCAAATACCTCCAAAATTTTTCTTTTAAAACAATGCAAAAAAAAAAACCAATTCCCTTTCCTACCCCAATTTGCACTTCCAAAATTTGGAAAAAAACCCCTTTCCCCTCCTTCACGGTGAGGGCAAGAAAAAAAAATTTTTACAACAAATGCCCCCTTCTACAACAACAATTTCAAATTTCCCAAAGTAAGTACTCACCCCAATTAGTACCAAATACAAAAAAATTCAATTAATCCTCAATTTAAAAAGGGATAAATTTCAGGGAAAACATAAAGGAAAACAAAAACAAAAAAAAAAACATTCACTTGACCCAAATTTTCCCATTTCCCTTGAAATTTTCGGCCCCACAAGGGTAATACCCAAAAAATTTAAATTTCCCCAAACTTAATAAACAAAACCCTTCTCAAAAACCTTTTAAATTTAACTCACGGAAAAAAAAGGGGGAATGGAAAAACAAAGGAAAAAAAACCCCCAAATTGCAACAATCCCTCTTTTCCCATAAAAAACTCAGGGGGGGGGGGGGGGGGGCAATAGGAAGAAAATCAATATAAGGAAAAAAAACACAAATTCAAAAATCCCTCCTCTTTAAACCTTTAAGCAACTCACGGGGCAATGGGAAATTTTTCAAATAAGGATCAAAATCACAAAATTAACCCAATCCCTCCTTTTAAAACCCCCTTAAAGCTCTGATCCCCAAAATTTTGTTTTTGGCCATTTCCAAGATTAAGCACATGCAAACAAAAATTAAAAAAACACACAAACAACCCAATTCAATTAGTCCTCAATTTTTGGGGCAAACCCTTAACACTTGAAACCAAAATTTTTAAATGTTTTGGGGTGTTTCTGAAAACCAAATTTAAAAGGGAGTGCTAAAAAAGGGGAAATTCAAGCACATACAAAATGAGGGGATAAAAATTAGAAACCCCCGCCCCAAAAAAGGAAAAAAAAACTAAAATTCCCTCAAAAAAAACCCCCAAATATTGATAAACAACAATATATGAATAACGTTGATTGCAAAAATAAAAAAAAGGGGATTAAATTTCAATTCAAAATTCCTTAAAATTTTCCGAATCTTAGAACCCAAATTTTCATAAGAACCAAAATCCCTAAAAAAAAACTAAACCCTTTAAACCAATATGATTTCACTATTTGGAATTAGGATCAATTTTTAAAATTTGTTGATAAAAAAACACAAAAAACCCAAACCCCAAAATCGCCACCAATTTTTACAAAGGAAATTGATAAAAAAATGCTTGAAAGGGGGTCCCCTCCCCACGGAAAGGGGGGTTTTTTTTCCCAAAATATCAAAAAGCTCCCAAAAACCCAAATTTGCAAGTATTTATCTTGCCCCTTTAGGGTTAGAATTTTGACTAGAAAAAACAAAATATGCCACTTTTTAAAGGGGGGCCCCGGTTCCAAAAGAAAGATTAAAACCCAAATAAAATGTCCCATAAAGTTTTACAAAAAAAATTTAGTTCAAACAAAAATTTACAAGAAAAGAAAATAATCTTCAGTAGGCTGGGCTTAAAGAGGGAAACCCCTGGGTTCAACTCATGGGGCCGGGGGGTTCAGGTCGGCCCATAGATAACCCACAACCCTGAGTCTTAGTAATTTTTGCCCCATCGTTTTGTGAAACCAAAAAAGGGGCTTTACCTTGTTGGAATATAAAAATTCAGGAAGAAGAAAAAAAGAGGTTAAAAAATTAAATTTATTCCAAGGTTGATCTGCTCGAAAGGGGCCCCAAAATTGCCAAATTTGAAACCCTTTCCCAAATTTTTGTCCTAATGATGGGTTTCTTGTGGGATTTTGTTTTCCCATCATAAAACCCTTTAAAAATATACATTTTTATCACATTTTAGTTTTTTAGTTTTTCCTATTTCACCCATTTTCAACAAGTAAAGTACATGCATGTATTTTTTTCCTGCCCTGGGCCTGAGATAAAACTATAGTCATAAGGGAATGGGGCTAGGGTTTTAAGGGGAAATCCATCTTTTAAAATTCCTTATTTACCTACCATTAAATTGAAATTATTTATCCATCATGCAAAGCTTCATCACTTAGGAATTCATTTTACAATGTTGCATACTTTTCCCGGGGGGCTTATAACATATATATGTGTGATGTTTGAGTTTGCAAGAATGAGAATGAGGAAATCTTTATTTTAAGGGGTTTTTTTAAAATGAAGAATGAAGCTAAAAAATGTAGAGTTTAAACATTAGTAAGTATCCAAAAGTTTTTGAAAACTAAAAAAAGTAGAACCTAAACAATGTTTTAAACCTTTAAATTTCCCTTCAAAATTTTTGGGGGCTAAAATTCTTCTCCTAATTGGTAAAAAATTGAGTTTGGGGGGGATTAATCTAAGGTATTCAAGCTTTCATGTGAAGGAAAGCAAAGAAAAAATGGGTGATTTTGGGAGTGAGAAAATGAATTTGATAAAAGAAGAATAGATGATGGGGAGGAAGAAGAGGATGGAATGGGGATGATGTTTAATAAAAATGAAAAAATGAGGAAATAAAGGAAAGGAAAACTGATGGGGGGGAAAATTTATTTTAATTTTATTTTAAAATATAGGTTTTTGAAAATTGTATAAAAATTTTCTTAGCTTATTTTGGGGAAAAGGGAAAAAATGGAAGGAATCAAGTTTATGGAGATGTCTTTTTGGACAAAAATTTTTGAATGAAAAAGGTTATGGAAGTTTGGGGCAGGGCATGGAACACTAAGGGCCCAAAATCCTTTTGGTTGACATGGGGGAAAATCAATTATTTTAAAATAATTTAAAATTTTTAAATTTAAAAGTAACATATTTTAAAGGGAATTGGGGCATATAGCTTATAATTTGACCCAAGGGTGTATTTCTTTTTCCCAATTGTCAAAAAAAATAGTCAAAATTAGTGTTTTTTAATATAAAAAATTTTTTCTCACTCCCAAATTTGATGTCAAAATTTTGTTTTTATCTCAAAATTTTTTTAACATTTTTTAAATTACATAGATTAAAAGTTTTCATTTCATATTGGGGCAAATCTTTTACCCTTTATTAAAGCTAAAAGATCATAACCTATTTAACAAATAAATTTTAATTCCTAATATGTTTTCCAAAAGGAATCTTACAAGGCTCACATTGGGGGGGTTTCCCCTTTCCATTTTAGAAAGAATCAAAATTCTACAAAAAAACCTTTATCACTAGGGGTAAGAGTCAAAGGGTTAAAAAATTTTGGGCAAAAAGGGAGTTCTTTTTGGGAAAAAAACCAACCCTAAAAAATTTTTATACTAACTTTTTTTTCTATTTCTTTATTTGTTGTACATTATAGCATGTATACCTATTGGGGTTTTTTTAGGGCAATGGATAAACTGGTAAATGCACAAAGGGGGGTGGTGGGTTTTTATAAACTTTACCCTAAACCAAAGAAAAAAATGATCTAAAAAATTTTTCACTTGAATTGGGAAAAACTGGCCACTTTTAAGACCATTTGAATAAAGTAATTGTTTTTCTAGAAACCGACCATTTTTGTTTTTTTTGACTAGTTATTTTTATCTTTGGGAAACAGCCACCTAGTTTGCAATTTTGTTATTTTTTGGTTTTTTTTTTTAAAAACCTTTAAAAGGACAAGTATAAATAAATTGCTAACTAGGGGGGTTTTAAAGGGGCTGTTGTCAATTTGAAAAACAAAAAAATTTTGTTGCCGTGAAATAGAGTGCATCTCGTTGGCTAAATAGATCAACTACTTAACAATTTACTAGAAATTGTGGCGAGTTTGGCTTGGAATTTCTTGTGAGCAATATCAAGATCATCTAGATGCTTCCTTTTTATTACGTAGTGTGTAATATCTAAGTGAAATAGTTAATTTTATCTACTTGTTGTATCACGCCAATTTAGGGTTCATATTGCTAGGGATTTCAAAACTAATTATAGAGATTCGAATTACATTTTATATGTAATTTGATTTGCGTTGGAATCCTTGATAATACCTTAATTTGGTGTTCATGGCCATTGAAATTTGTCATCCTTTGTGTTCACTTAGCCAATTTAGGATTTTTTTCTTTTTGAATTCTCCAATAAGATTGTGTTCATGTGCCTTGGATACATTTTTTAAGCACATCATTCTTGTCTCCAAACTTCATTGCTTGTCCTTTAATTTAGTTCAACGACCACGCTTTATTATTCTTAATCTTACAAATTAACCATGACTTTAGATTTAAGCTACACCACCTCTAATGATTTCAACCTATATTATTCCCCTTCATAGTGGTCAAACCTTTGACCATTTTGCACTCACAATACTTAGACATCAGTTCCTTCTTAGATAAACATATCCAAGTTTATGAGGTGTCATATCGTCCCCCTCTTAGAAAAAGTTCCATCCTTGAAAGTGTTCCTTGGTGTTATCTCCTTACTTTACCCATGTTTTCATATGTCATATTTCTAATGTCATATCATTTCCATATCAGTCATTAAGAGTATATTGTGTCTACCTCAATAAAATGTAGAAAAAGACATCAGAAAGAGTTATCTTCAATCGTCTACATTATTCTCCACAATCCATAGTGATTAGGAAAACAGACTTTTCCACCTATCACCAGGGCCCGAGCTAAGGGTCTCCAGAATTTAGTTATGAGGGTTTTTTGCTAGAGAAACCTAACCTTGAGAAGTCTAACTCACTTTCTACATACATTGCACTATAATTTTGATGCATTTCAGCAGGTTCATTTGTCAGTCTTACAGGATGCAAAAAACACCTTTATTACTGAGTGAAACAAGAGTGATTGTCAACAGACACTGATACAAAAGCTTCCTTGAAGACCGGCATCTCTAAGGACCATTTTTTATATAGTTACTCCTTTATGAACTATTTTGGTTGAATTTTGGTTTTGGGCAACTTTTATTTCCATGTAACTTTCAATTAGGGTTGACCACCTAAACCTTGAAATTTTTGAGCACTTTTAAACCCTAGCATTAGCAAGTTAAAATACTTGCTTAATAGCGGGTTTAGGTGAGCTTATTTTTAGCAGACCAACATCACCCCTCTTTTCACGGGTGAATTAGGGTTCATACCTTGGTTCAACCATATCAATTTTCAATTCCAAGACTTGAAATTGTGGCGAGTGCAAAAATTTGAATTTGTGAGTCATATCAAATCCTATTTGTTGTGATTTTCCTTTCTTCTCATAGTGTGTTGTATCTAGGGTTATTAAGATAGTTTCTTGGGTCAGATTTACTATCTTATTTGTACATACTACTTGTGATTAATTTTGAAGTACTTATCATTTGAATGATTCTCAATGAAAAGTTTTTCTTGAAAACGTAGAATTTCATCCATTTGAAAAAGGAATCTTAGTTTAAACTGTTTTCTTTGTCAAATTGAGGCTTCATTTGCATGATTATATGTTATTCAGTAGTGTTTTAGAAGCCATTTCCATTTTGGTATACAATTAAATCATTAGTAGATTGAATTTTCACATTTCAACATAAGGGTTCTTTTGAAAAGTGGCCATTTTTGGGGATCCGATTTTGCCTAGACTGAGATATCTTTTCTTTAAGTCTTTTGAAATGCTTTTAAGAGTGATTAGGCCACAATCATCTTTTTTGGTATCAAGCTCTTGTTGATAGAAGGGAATTGGTTATTATTAAATTTCGTTGAAGTGATCAACAATTAGGGTTGATCAAGTGGAAAAAAACGCAATTGTGTAGTTGTTGTATGTTGTTGGTAGATTTGATATTGCGAAATGTTTTGGATAGGGATCTAATTTGCAGATTAATGGAGTTGATTTGGGAAGGTTTATTAGATCACTTTCTGGATACAAATTCACGTGGAAGGTATCAGTACAAAAGTTGAAGTTACTTATCAAATGTTTTGAACTTTGTGAAAACTTACCAATGTGCCGTGTAGTAGCTGTGGCGTGTGGAGTTGTGAAATTATTTGTTGTTTGAATTCGCTTTTGTAAGTCTGAATTTGTGAAGTTAAATTTTCAGATTACATTAAGTTTTGTTATAAGGAATATTTGAATTCAAAACATAATGCAATAAATTGTGGGAGTTAATGATTGCTATTGAATTTGAATCATTGTTACCAAATTTGAGGTAAGGCTTGCAATAAGTGAAGTTATTTTGAAATTCAAATTGTAAGTTGCAGCCATAGTGGGATTTGGAATTCATTTTGAAAGCACTAATTAATCTTTGTCTTCATTATTCCGTGGAAGTTGAAAGATTACATTGTATTCATAAGTTCACTAGTGGTTGTTGCCGTGGAAGTGATCCATATATAATTGTATTGTTACTTGTGTGTTGTCGTGAAGGTGAACTTGTGAATTAAGAATTGTTGCACAATCAGCACCGTATCTTAAAAGAAGTGGGAATATTGTACTCGTGTGATTGAGTTGAAATTTCACAATGTCTAGTGAAATGCCTTCATATGCAATGTGATTGACACGTTCAGTAAGTACACTGCTAGTAAGGAAAAGAACAAAGGGAAAAAATTTGTTCCAACACTTCATGTAGGATACAAGAAATTTGTGATGTCCTACATAAAAATGGTGGTAGTTGTACTAATGTATAGCTGCATCGTTGGGATCCGAAGCTAACGCTTTCAACTATTCCACATCCTAAACCTTACAAACTACAATGGCTTAATTGAAAAAGGGAGTTTGTATGTTACACAAATAGCTAGGAGTACCCATCAGTGTAGGGACAAGGTATTGTGATGAAATGAGTGTGATATCTTGCCCATAGTGTGCATCTCATGATATGCTTGGCAGACCTTGGTTATATACAAGAGGGTCTAACATGAATGGCTTTAGAAATACATCTATGTTTCAAAAGGAGGGACTAAGCGAAATATTCTGAATACCTACCACCTTTAGGAGGTCCATAATGTTCGAGCTACAGATTAATCGACCATCAGAGGCTAAGAAAGGTTTTACTTCAAAAATAACGTTTTCTCTGAGGGGAAAAAGGTAATTGTTGAAGTGACAAGTGAGATTGAGAGATTTAAGTCAACAGAAGGAGGCTCCAACATACTTACTTTACTTCAATTGAAGATTTGTCCTTAGGGCTAACGGGATCACATCATCTACCTTCGCAGTTTCTCAGGTAATTAAATGAGTATAAACTGAATTTTTCCTGATGATGTACCAGCAGTTTACCACCCCTTGAGAGGGATAGAGCATGCCATTGATCTTATCCCGTTCAGTGTTACCAAACCGAACCGCATAACGCATGAATCCTGAGGAGGCTAAGGATTGAAACGTCAGTTAGATGAGTTTGTGTGGAACGAGGGGTTTGGTTAGAGAGAGGTCCATCCCATGCATTGTTTCCCGCCCTTCTTGTTCCTAAGAAGATGGAACTTACATGGAGAATGTGCATTAAAGCAAAGCCATCCACAAAACACCATTAATATACAGGTACACTATTCCTAACCTTGTGATAAGTTGGATGAGCTGTATGTTCACAGATTTTCTTCTCCAAAGTTGATCTTAAAAGCGAAATACACACACCAGATTCGGATGAGGAAGGGGATGAATGGAAGACCTCTTTTAAACACGCCATGGACTTTACGAATGGTTGGTTATGCCCATTGGTTTGAGTAATGCACCCCTAGCACTTTATTGAGATTGATGAACTCATGTATTGAAGGAGTTGTCTTAGAAAATTTGTCGAGGATTATTTTGATGATATTCTGATTTACAGCAAAGACTAGAACAACATATTGAGCAACTTCGAGCAGGTAAATTCGCAGTACAGAAGTAGCGCAACATTTATTTGCGAAATTTTCAAAGTGTTACCTTTTGTCAAACTAGGTAACCATTTTTGGGGTTTTGTTGTGTCGTGCAGGAGTTTAAAATGGAGTGAGAGAAAGTGCGGCAGTTAAGGATGGCTAACCACCCACTTCAAGTTTACTGAGGTAAAAATTTCATGGGCTTGCATCTTTAATAGACGCTTTATTTTTTCTTTTCCAAAATTTCAGTAGCCTTTGTGTTTGTCAGCCCACTCACAGAACTGACTAAGAAGATGTTTCCTTATCATCGGGAGGTGGTGAAAAGGCCCAGAGAAGTTTTGAAATAGATTAAGGAAAAACTTCACTTGTTGCTCTCATTATGATCTTACCTGATTTTGACAAAATTTTTGATTTGGAATGTGATGCTGTTCAGGGATTTGGAATTAGGTGCAGGATTAATGCAGGAGAAGAGGCCAATTGCATATTTTAGTGAAAAAGTTGAGGGAAGCAACTTTGAACTATTCGATATATGGATAATGAATTTTATTCCTTAGTTAGGGCTCTTCAAATTGACGTGGCATCAGCAATATCTCTCCTAAATGAGTTATATTATATATACAGATCATGATCTTTGAAACATTTCAGGGTCAACATAATTATTCTAAGCGTCAGGCTAAGTGGGTGAATTTCTGTAGGGTTTTGCTTATGTTGATTAAGTCCAAAAAATTAAATCAGAATATTGTTGCTGACGCTTTAAACACGACGGTATGTACAGATCACATCTCTTCAGTCACAATTACAACGGGTTTCGAAACAGTTAAGAACAATCTGTATGTGGATGAGAATTCAAAATGTCATGGAAGGTGTCCTTGGGGCGTGATTATATGGATATAGTGTGGATAGATGGTCATTCATTTATCAAATCAGAAAACTTTGTATTCCAACTGACTGTGAGGAAGCACATGCAGGTGGTTTTGTCAGGCAAATTGGTGAGAAGAAACTCTAGCCATCTTTAGGGAAATTTCTACTTGAAAGGCATGATAAAGGGATTGTCCCATAGGGTATTAGAAAGGTGTGTGTTTGTAAGAGAAGCCAAGGTAGGAAAGGTGCCAAGGTGAATATATGACCTTTACTTACTATACCATCTAGACCTTGGACTGATATCATCTGCCTGCATGATTTTGTGTTGGATTACCCAGAACACAAAGAGGGAAAGACTCTATTATGGTGGTTGGTGATCGATACAGCAAAATGTTCACGTTTGTGCCATGACACAAAGCAGACGATGCCTCTTTTTTAAATGGCTAACCTTTTTGTGCCAGCGAAATTGTCAAATTACATGGATTTCCCACACAGCATAGTGTCAGACAGAGATACTAAGTTCCTTAGTTTCTCCTGAAAACAACTATGGCAAAGACTGGGTACTAAACTGTTGTACAGTACCTCTTGCCATCCCCAGACTGACTGACAAACAGAGGTTTTCAAACCGCAAGCACTTGGGAAACTTCTCAGAGCAACAATTGCAAAAACCTTACTGATTGGACTTTGTGTCTTCCTATTGTTGATTCGCTTACAATAGGTCTACTCATATTCACAACCAGTAATGTCTCCGCTTTGAAGTTTGTTTATATGGCTATAACCCTTCAATTCCAGTGGATTTTATAGTTAGACCAGCGAAAAAGGAAGAAAGTCTTAGTGGAGTTAGAGAACCGAGCACCACAGATTCAAACACATACAATGGATCGACTCACCGACAACCTTCAAGACCCAGAACAACAGAGGATCCAGGGAAAACAGGCAACAATGAAAAACCATCTCTATAATCCAGGTGATATAGTTTGGATTAATCTTATCAAGGACAGGTTTTTCACACATAAAAAGTCACAGAAGCTATCTCCTAGATCAGACGACCTTTCAGGTCTTAAAGCGCATCAACAATAATCATATCGCATCGAGTTGCCAAGATTATGGAGTATCAGCCACTTTTAATGTTTTTCAGATCTTTCAAACCTTATTAGTAATGACTTGCACGAAGATCGCATCAGATATGAGGGCAAATCACCAGAAGCCCGAGGAGATGATAGTGAATCGAGACTTATTCCAGACCTATCACCAGGGCCCGAGCTAAAGGGTCTCCAGAATTTAGTATGAGGGTTTTCTAGAGAAAACCTAAACCTAGTGAGAAAGTCTAACTCACTTCCTACATCTTTTCACTAATTTTGGATGCTATTCAGCAGGTTCATTTGGTCAGACTTAACAGGATGCAAAAACTACCTTAAATACTAGTGACTTCAGGGTTGTCAACTGAAAACTGATTCAAAAAGCTTCTTGAAGACCGGCATCTTGAAGGACCATTTCTTTATTAATTACTCTTTTATGAACATTTTGGTTGTATTTTGGTTTAGGGGACACTTTTAATTTTCCATGTAACTTTCATTTAGGGTTAGCCACCTAAACTTGTAATTTTTAGCACTTTTTAACCCTAAGAAGTAGCAAGTATAAATACTTCTTAAGAGCAGGGTTTAGGGGAGCCTTTATTTATGCAGAACAAACACCTTCTCTTTTCAACGTGTTTAATTAGGGTTCATACCTTGGTTCCAACTCTTATCAATTTCAATTCCAAGACTTGAAATTGTGGCGAGTGCAACATTGCCAATTTTGTGAATCATAACATGCCTATTTTGTTGTGATTTCTTTTCTTCACTAGTGTGTTGAATCTAGGTTCATTAGAGATAGTTCTTGGTCAGATTACATCTTATTTTTACACGAATCCTTGTGAATATTTGGGAAGTACTTATGCCTTTGATTTGGATATATCATGAAAAGTTTCCTGAAAACGTGAATTACACCTTTTGGAAAAGGGGGGAGGAATCTTAGTTTAAAACTTAAAACGGATTTCTTTGTCAATTGAGGGATCATTTGCGTGGATTAATATGTTATTAGAGTGTTATTAGAATCCAATTCCATTGTGGTATTCAGATTATATCAATATTAGATTGAATTTCATCATTTCAACATTAGGGTTCATTTGAAAATGCCATTTTTGGGATCCGATTTTGCCTAGACTTGAATATCTTTTCTAAGTCTTTTGGAAATGTGCTTTTAAGAGTGATTAGAGCACATCACAATATGTGTGTGGTGGTGTGTGTAGGTGTATGGTGTGTTAATCTCCAAAATGATTTGAATCACCACAATTCATCAGAAATCAAAACAATTCATGCATAAGCGTATTCTTTGTCCTCATACACAGCAATACTTAACCTTTTCTTTCATGGCAAATTCATGAATCTAATTCCCATATGGAATAATTAACATCTCTTTATAATACTCCAGTCTTATCTCAAAAGGACTAATTAATCTTCCATCCTTAAAATAACTACAAATGTATTACTCCACAAAACACCATTCATGGTGTCACCAAGGTATGAGCTAAACTCCTTAATCCTTGCTTTGTTTGACTTTCCCATTACATGTTAATGATGTAATTTGAATTCATATGTAATAACTTAGTTGCTAATAATGTGAAAATGCCGCTATTTCCTTTGATATAAGTTCATAAACTATGTTGACTAAGATTAACCTAAGTTGTCCAAACTGGTCGAGATTTTTTTAGCCATTTATTTCATTTCCCCCTCAGAGCAAAGCTAACCCTGTCTAGTGGCATGTGCATAAGTTGATAGCTAAAACAAGTTTAGTGGGAAAACTTGGTTGAAACTCTCTAAAAAATTCATATAGGACAAAATTGAAAAAGTGATTAACTTCACCATATCATGATAGTAAGAGGAGAAAAATAAAATTTAAGATATGATCATAAGCCTAAATCATACTATGACATAACAAATGGTTTTGTTTAAGATAGGATGTATAAGGACAACAATTGATGCGAGTGTGATATTGTGGGATTAAATTGATAAAATGTCTTTAGGCATTTATGATTTGAATGCTAATATTTAACTACATGCATTTAGCAGTCAATGAAAGCACGATTGTATGTAGAACCCTAAAATGATGTTAAAAAGCTTCATATGCACACCTACACTAAACATTACATTGATGTTGGAGTAGTTGAGAAAATACAAAAGTAATTAAAACATAAAAGGTAGTTTAAGGGTTAAATTTGTAAAAGAAATAGAATTAAGAAGCTAATTAGATCTCTAGCAAGTAGGGGTTTGTCAACCCGTAGGCAATAGCAAGAGAAATCTAAACATTTTTAAAAACCGTAGAAATATGGGGAACATGACTATCATAGTTAAACATTGTCGACTAAAAGCTCAAAACATTCTGTGACCAAACCCAAAACCTTGAAATAAGACTTCAAATTCTCAATTCTTTCTAACATCTCAAAGTTTTTTTTTTAAAAATTTTTATCTTAGAACTCAACTAAAGAGGCCTTGAACCAAACCCCTAAAAGACAACCCTTTTTGTTCTGATTCTTAAAAAATATTCCATGTCAACCATTTTAAATTTTCGCCACCATTTTCCATATGAAATTTTCCCAAAACTTGAAATCAAATTTCAAAAATTTCCTAAGACCTTAAAATTATGTTTCCAAATGATGAGAGATAAAATTGCAAAACACTGGTTTCCATCCATAAACAAGGCATATAAAGCATCCGAGATAAGGTTTAAATAAAAAAAAAGTACTTCCAAATCCTTTACACCCCAAAACCCAAAACCCCCATTTTTTTTTTTTATTTTGAGTTTAAAATAAACTCTAAAATTTTTCTTGCAAGTTTTTTTTCTCTTAAAAAAGGGGACCCTAGTTATAGAATCAAAAAAAAATCAAAACATCAAAAAATTTTCCCTTTAAAAAGTTACCTAGAAAATATTTTTCAAAAAATTTTGACCCCTTTTAAACACTTTAGGAAAAAAATGGACTTTAAGGGGAGAGACTAAACATGTAGACTTCCCCAAAAATTTTATTTATAAAGCACAATCCCCAAGTTGAAAAATTTAAAAAAGATATCATTAATTTAAGTTAAGTTAACAAAACTAGAAGTAAAATATTTCCCTTTGTCACTTTAAAATTTTCCCCCTGAATTAAACTCATAAACCAAACCAAAACAAATTTATTTTCCCTATAACCCCCTTTTATTAAAAAGTCCCTAGAACCATACAAGCCAACTTATTTCTCATTATTGACCAGCTCTAAGTCTAAAGGTTGATTTAGGGCTTATGTTCTTTATAAAGTTTGCAAAATTATGTCAAAAATTGAACTTTGGGATAAAGGGAAAAAAAATGAATCATTTCTAAACCAAAAGTAAACCCAAAATTTTGAACTTCAGAAGTAAGGACCCTTTAAATCAAAATTAAAAAAAGCCCTTAACAATATACGTTAAAAAGGAAAGGAGACCAACCTCACTAATGCCCCACAATTATACATTTGTGTGCCTGATCATTCTAAATTTTAAAGCTCAATTTAAAAAGACCTCAAAACAGAAAGTAAATAGAGTTAAATGAAAAATAAACTTAGAGAACTTTGCAACAACTACTCATTTGCACAATTCCAATAAGGAATGACCAAGTTATGGTCAAAACAATTTAGGTACTATAATTGAAACTAGAAGCATTACCTAAATTAGACCTAACTTAGGGGTACCACCCAAATAATCCCCTAGAAAATACCCTAGGATAGAGTACATTTTCTTTAAAGGGAAACATTTCTTACATAATTATATTATTCTCAATCTTTCTACATTTTTAATTGAATGTAAACCTTTATTTTTTTCTATTTCAATCTCTATCATTTTTAAAAAGTGCAAATGAGTGATCCTTAGTCTAAAAGTTAATTTTTTCATTTGTAATGACACAGTTGCTTTTTTATTACTCCAAAGTAATTTTATTAAATAATAACATAAGAAAATACTAAAAAAAAAATAAAGTAATAAAAAATTAGAAAAAATTCTAGAAAATAATAAAAAAAGAAAAAAAAAAGAAAATGCAATATTAAATTTAATTAATACGGGATGTATATATA
>JBBMOL010002206.1:0-27236 GCA_037954665.1 Laguncularia racemosa | reverse complement strand
TTTTTTGTTATTATTTGAAAAAGATTCTTTTTGGTTTGATAATAGAATTAAGTCTTTGGATTTCTTTCCTTTGCTTTGGGATTTCACGCCTTTTTGCCTTTTTTTTGGGAACCCGGGTTTTTTGTGTTTTGGAATTGGGATTTTCCCTTTGTTTCTTTTGATTGTGCTTAAGCTTCTAATTAGGACATCATATTTTGGTACCCAGAGCTATCAAATTTTGGTATTAAAGTTTTATCACCCCTCAGGGGAAAAATTTGGGTTTAAAACTTTGAAAAATTGAACCCCTTTGTATGTGATTGAGACTTTTGTTTAACTTTGTTTTTTTGTTTTTCAAAGGGGTTTTTATATGTGTTAATCTTGGATTAGAATCAATAAGGCGGCTTTTTCAAAAAGTCACAATCTAAAAAGGGAAAAGGGGCTTTTCAAATTAAAATAACCCCAAAAAATTATCTTAATGTTTTTTAAATTTAAATTGACCCCTAATGTACACTTTCAATTCGATTTCAAATTGAAAAAATAATACATTCCCCCAAATGTCCAAAAATGCAACATACACAATTTTATTTCACAATTGAAACACCCTTTCCCTTCACCTTTGCTAACATTCAATACACTCCACACTTTACCTCAAAGTCAGCCCCTTACTCCACACAACTTCCAAAAAATTTCCCCATAAACCTCAAGCAAGGGCGCAACAAAATTTAAATTTGAAATCCCCCACTAAATGCACCTTCTCCAAAAAGGGTAAAATAAAATTCAAATTTAAATAAACTTTTTCAATGCTATCAATGAATTTCTTTTAAACTAAAGAAAATATTTGAATTTTAAATGGATGCTTATTTACAGGGAAACAGTTTTTTTAAAAACCCCATCAAGATGGATCCATATGGGAGCCAAACCCGAAGATGGAATGTGGATCCACTTGAAGGCCCCCTGGACCGATTACAAAAAATCCCAGGAAAAAGATTCAAGGAAGATTAACATTCTTTAAAGGGGTCCATGAAGCCGAAAAGGTTTTCAATCATGAATTGGAAAGGGTTGGAACAACCATGGGAAAGGGCCCCTTTCCTTGTAAAAAATCATAAAGGATACAAGTTGATGAGGGGGTCTTTTCAAGGGCCCGGGCCCTGTATATCTGGGTTACACAAATCATACACCCAATACACGGCCCCAAAAGGCACGGGTGTATGGGGTCAAGAAAATCCCCAAAGTTTCCGTTTTGAAGTACACGGCCTGTATTTCCCAAACCGGCTCAAGGCGCTGATAAAGGCTATTTTCTCATAATTTATTAAACGATTTGCGAGATTCTTTTGATTTTGAGAAAACACAAGGAAAAGGGACTAATCAGTTTATTTTTTAATTTAAAAGTTGGGGGACTTTAGTTCAAAGCTTAAACAATTTGGGGAGATTGCATACAATTAGCATAAAAATTGAAGGATGGCAAAAAAAAAAAAAAAACAAAGCTGCCGGCCCTTTTTGGCCCCTTAATGAAGGGGGGGCCCGGGCCCTTTTTGGGGGGGCTTAAAAAAAGGTTGGGCCTTTGGGCCGGCTTGTTTTAATTCATCTTCTCCCTCCCCCTTGCATATATATAGGTCCTAGGTCATTTTGGGGGGACTTTTGTCAAATTTTAGTGTTTTAAGTATTTTTAAACCCTATTTTAAGGGAGAATTGTAAAGATCAAATCTTGGAAAAAAAACTTTGTGATCTTCAGGGAAATTATATCCTTTTTGAAGGATTTGTGGAGTTCCTTTAAATTTAAAGGTATTATTTGTATTTTTTAAATTTGGTGTTTTCTAATTTATTTCTTATATCATTAAAGCTTTGATAAAACCTTGAATATGTTTCTTTCAGAATTTTGAATCAAAATCATGCTTTATCTCCATAAATTTTGCTAATTTTTTCCTTGGAAATTGGTGAAACCCTAGAATTTTAAAAAAGGAAAAAAATTGTAGCCGTTATATGTTAAATTTATTAGGATTATTATGATTGCAATTCCTTTGATTTAATTTTATTGGGTCTTTGATTATAATTGTTAAATTCCTTTTGATACGGGATTGATTGGGATTTGTTAGGAATTCTTAATTAGATTGATTATCAATACGGGAGTTGCGAAAATTTGGTTTAATTAGAGTTTATGGGCGCAATGCAATGTTTCTTTTTAAATTTAAACCAAAAGGGATTGGGGTTTAAATTTGATTTGGGGCATTAGTTGTTTTAACTCGGGAGGGTTTATGAACAAATTTTGATCTTGGTTAATTGGGGGACGCGGAACCCGACTAATTGTTTTGGTTAACACCTTAAGAGGATTTTTAAACTCATTGAATCCCCTTAAAACCCATTTGTTTATTAACATTTAGCAGTTTGATTAAGGATCTGGGTGAATTCTAATTTCCCGCGTTCATAATTGTTTAATTCTTCATAAAATTCCCCTTTTTCTTTAATTTAAAATTTTTTAGCTTAACATTTAAAGACCCCTTTTTAATTCTTTAGATATTGAAAAGAATTCCTTAAAAGTACTCTTTGGGTTTCCCTGGGGGATCGACAACCTTACTTTCCCCACTCTAACTTGTTCGCCCAGTGCACTTGCTGAAATTTTTCCGTCCCTTTTTATAATATTTTTCTGAGTTTTTCAAGTTTTTGGCGCCGCTGTCGGGGAACTATGAATTAGATTCTATTTTTTGGTATTTGGGTGAAATTTTTACTTTTTTTGGCTTTTGGTCTCTTTGAAATGTTACATGCGCAAGAGTAGGAGTGCTGATTCTCCTCTTTGATTTTGAGATTGACGTACTCACGCCAGTTAGAAGAGACAACAAGTAAAAGAAGGCAAAATGGGTAATCGCGATTCAGGGTGTTCAGGAGCACTTAGATTTTTCTCTGTTTTAGGATTAGGAACCACCCATTGTTAGACCAACTATAAAACTAAAAATTTTGGCTTAAACCGGCACTCATCAAATGGTGCAAAAAAGTCATTTTGGGGGTTTTTCAAATGAACCCCTGATGATCATCTTGGGGTTTCTTCAAACACCAACATTGTCAAGCAAATGGTGTCACGAGATGCCATAAGACTAAACGTTTCCCCTTTCCATTGAGGGATAAGCTAATTTGGTTTTTTTCATTGCCCCAAGGATTTTCCCTACCGGGGAAGCCCTTTCAATAAGTTCTTGGGGGAGATTCTTCCCACAATAGGATCGCCAAACAAGAATGACACACTAACTTCAAATTTTTGGGGGTAAATCATTTTTATGAGGCATGGAGAGATTCAAAAAGCAACTAGAAATTTGCCCACATCTTTTTTTCCCAGCAATCCCTCATTGAGATCTTTTATTTGAGTCTGGATGAGACTTTGAGGTCTCTTGTAGATGCTGCGTTGGGGGTGCACTAATGGGAAAAAAACTTATTAATGCAGTGCATGATAGAAGAAGGCCCTCTAGTGCAACAATTGGCAAACTGAAGAATGGTAAAGAGTATTCGTGAAGACAATGAGTATGGCTCAATTGTTTGCTCAGAAATCCCTCCCCAAACAAGTAAGTAGATCCCTATTCAAATTTTTTTTAAAATGTAATCCTTTTAGTTGTGAAATTTGCTTGGACCTCATAGCTGTGAGTGCATGGCTGGAAAGTTGTAGCCCCACTAGGGAGAGCGGGTAAATTTTGTGGAAAAACCTCCAGAAGGCACTAAAGGCCCCATTTTCAATACATAAAATCTTGGGGGCGAAATCTCCAAACTTTCATGGGGGAAAGAAATAGCATTTAAACCCACCCCTTGGGATTTTTTAAACAAGCCTCTGCTCAAATCCTTTCTCAAAGAAAACCTACCAATGGAAGAGCTCATGGGGAGTACAGAAAAAGATGAACCCCTGCAAAACCAAAAAGCTTCTATCAGAAATTTGGGAGGGTCAGCGGTAAAATTTGCAAGCAGCTAAGACGGGACCTAGGTTTTTGCCTGCAAAATGGGAGAACCCCCATCATGTAATCCATCGAAAGGGAGGGGTAAGGAGGTAAAGAAAGCTGAAAGGGGTAAAAATTCAAGAAAAAAAACCCCAGAGAAAGGTAAGCAAAGGAGGGGAAACTCACATCCAAACCCCCGTGTTGCAGCCTTTGTTACCTATCCCTTTTCCAGGAAAAACTCAGAGGGAGTTGGGAAACCCCATTTTTTCCGGGTTTTGTGACATTTTTAAAAAGGGTTAAAATCTATACCTCTTTAGGGCCCTTAAAGCAAATTCCTTCCTATGCCAAATTCATAAAAGAGCTGCTCTCTAAAAAAAGATCCAGGGAGAGGTGAGAAAGTAATGCTTTTTGGGGATTTTTCAGTTCATAGAAAGAAATTTGCTCATCCCTAGAAAGCTGAAAGATCGGGGAAGTTTCAATTCCCTTGCACCATTGGTAATATTGATTTTGAAAATTTTTGTTTGTTTCTGGTGCGGGTTTTAAATTTAAAGCCACTTTCAGTTTTAGGAAGTTTGGGAAAGAGCCACAAAATTTAAAAGGGGAGCCCAATCACTTTTTCAATGTGATAAGAGTTAAGGTTTTCCCAAAGGGTACATAGGATGTTTAGTCAAATTTGATAAATTCATATTTCCAGTGGGGCTTTGTCTATGGATGTGGAAGAAAATTAGGACATTCCACTCATTTTGGGTAGCCATTCCCAGCCACAGGGCAAGCTCTAAATTTTGTAGGAAAGGTAAGCTCACCCTTAGAGTCTAGATGACCCGGGAACATTTTTTATGTATGATCTGTGTTTTTGTCTAAAGAAAAAGGGAAGTATTATACTATCGTAGAGGAAATCTAACAATGATGGGAGGAAAATGTAGGGCAAAACCCCTTTGAAGCTTCTTGAATAGGGTAGTGGGTTGGGGGAAAGAGGATGAGAAGAAAAAAAAGCTGGAGCAAGTCCCCAGATTTAAAATATTGTTGCTTTTGAGAAGAAACCCCTATGAGAAGCCACCAATGCCCACATAATCCCATGAACACTTTTAAAATAAAGCTTTTTAATCATTGTTTGATTTTGGTGTTTAATTTTTTGGGAAATCCATGGCTAATTAATCCGGCTATGACAAAAAATTGCGCAGAGATTCAAGGCGTTGGATGAACTTTTGGGAAATCCCAGGGGGGCCCGGGGGAACATCCGCAGGTAATTTTTTTGAATCCACCACAAAAATTGGTGGAAGCTGAAAAAAGGGGCCCCTACCATGGAAGGAAGTTGGATCCAAAAACTGAAGACGATGGTGTTTGGGGGAGTTTTTAAACCTTGATTTAAGATGAGATGACAAACCTGAAGTCAATGAACTTTTTAAAAAAAGCGCTCTTGGAGGACCCATATTTTGTTTTTCTTTTTTGTGTTTCGTTGGTTTTCTTTTAAATTGTTTTTAGGAAAAAGCAAAAAAAATGTTCAAGGACCAATTCTCCAAGTTCAGCTTTGATGGGGGTTTAAATTGGCTTTTACATGTTTACAAAGGGGGTTCCCGTTCCCTTTTTTTTTTTTCCTTCCTATTTTTTTATTTGCATTTTGTGGACAGTGTGGACACTTTATTCTTTGGTGGGGGAAAGGGGAAGTAGGTATTAAAAGTTTAGATGAGTATTTCCTGTTCTGTTTTTATGATCTAATCTTCCTTTTTTTGAATATATTTTTCCTGGTTTTTTTGACAATTTTTAGGCCAATTTTTTTCAAAAATTTTTATGAAAAAAAAAAAAAATAGCCCTTTTTATTGTTTATGATTTTTTAAAAAAAATAATCATTATTTTGCCCTACTCACCCTGTTGTGTTCTTGTACTTGTTAAAATTTAAAGAATAAAATTTTAGAAATCAATTTACATGTTTTTTGCCTTTTAATTTGAAGTTTTAAAAGGGCCCATTAAACCTTTTTGTGAAAAATAAACATCTACTTAGGTCTCTTTAGCTAGTTATCTTCTTTGGGAAATTGCTTTGAAAACTTTTAAAAATCTAATGAAAGAGGTAGGGAAACTCCTCACTTAGTGACCCCAAAAAAAAGTCTTAATTCTTTAGCATTCAAGAAAAAAAGTTATTACTCCAATGCTTTAGGTATTGAGTTAAGAGTATCCAAAATTTAATGCTAAGTAGGGGAGTTGATGGGGGCCCCTTTAAAACTTGGGCCTTGGGGGAGAGCCCGGGATGTGCCGAATAGTGATCTACTATAGCGATAAGGCGGGGAAAACAAAAGTTCAATACTGAAAATTATTTTTTTTAAAAAAAAAAAAAAAAAAAAAAAAGAAAAAAAAAAAAGTTTAGTGAATGCCACAATAAGTTCAGGACTTATAAAAAAAAGGGAAAAATCTGGAAAGGAAATTGAACCAAAAGCTTTCATTTTATTTGACCTTTAAAGAAGTTATGTGAAGGTCTATCTTGCTAATTGCCAGTGAAGTTTAAATGGGGGGTTTTTTTTCCCTTTTGGATGAATATCTACTTTTTTAATAAAAATTTAGGTAAACCTTGGTTAATTTTGTTTTCTCTAATTTGTTGGTTAATTTTGGTATAGTACTCTAACCATTTTCCCATTTTTTTTGATGGTGGGCATCACAAAAATGTGATAGAAATAAGATGACAGATGTTCAAAAATTTAGATAAAATTTTTTTTTGTATTTATGGTGGGTTTTTTTTTCTGGTTTTATTTTTTTGAGGCAAGCAAAAAATTAAGTGGGGGGAGTTTATTAAAAGGGATATTTTACTCATAATTCATTAAACGATTTGCGAGTATTTATTATTTATTTTAGAGAAATCACAAGGAAAAAGGTACTTAATCTGTTTATTTTTTCATTTCAAATGTTTGGGAAGATTTTATTCAAAGCTTAAACAATTTGGGGAGATTGCATACAAATTGAAGATGAAAAATTGAAGGGTGGCAAAAAAAAAAAAAAAAAAACAAAGTCCGCCCTTTATGCCGGGCCCTTTCCCTGAAAAGCCGCCCCCCTTTTGGGCCGGGTTAAATGAAGGCCCCCGGCTTTTGGCCCGGCTTAAATAAAGGGTGCCCGGGGCCTTTGGGGCCGATCTTGTTTTAATTGCTCTTCTCGCCCCCCCTTGCATAATATAGGTCCTGGTCGTTTGTGGAGGAACTTTGCAATTTTAGTGTTCAGAGTAGTTTTTTAAACCCAGTTTTTTAAGGGGGAATTGTGGGGAAAAAATCAAAAAAACTTTGTGTCTTCGTGGAATTATCACCTTTTTGAAGGATTGTGGAGTTCTTTCAAATTTAAAGGGATTATTTTTATTGTTGAATTGGTGATTTTGAACTTTTTTCTTATATGCAATTCAAGCTTTGATCCCAACCTTTTAATATGATTTTTTTTCACAATCTCCCGAATATATTAGTCTTTATCTCCATGAATTGCAAAAATTTTTCCCTTGGGAAATTGGATGAAAAACCCTAGAAATGTTAAAAGGATAAATTTTAGCCATGTTATATGTTAGGAATTATTAGGATTTTTATGATTTCAATTCCTTTGATTTCAATTATAATTTGGGCTTTTATTATAAATTGTTAAAATCCTTTTGATAAAGGGATTTTATTTGGATTTGTTAGGGAAATTTTTAAATTTAAATTTATTTCAATCGGGGGGTTGCGTAATTTTTAATTAGATTTTTTGGAGGGGGCAAAGCAATGTTTTTGTTAAATTTAAACACTAAGGGTTAGGGTTAATTGATTTAGGGCTTAGTTTTTTGTAAATCGGGGGGTGTATGAAATAATTTTGTTCCTTGGTTTTTGGGCGCGGGGGCCGACTAATTGTTTTTTTGGTTAACACTTAAAAGGATTTTCTAAACCACTTGAATCCTTACAACCACTAGTTGATTGCCTGGGAAGTTTGATTAAGGGCTAGGGTGAATTTAATTTCCCGCGTTCATAATTGATGATTTTTTTAAAATTTTTTGTTTGCTTTAAGTTAAAATTTTTAGCTTAGACATTTCAAGACCCCTTTTTAATCTCCTGATATGATAAGAATTTCCATAGATTAGTACTTATTGGTTCCTCGAGGGATCGCAAACCTTTTTTTACCCCTTATTACTATACGACAGTGCATTGCTAAATTTTTCCCCCCATTTTTTATATATGTTTGAGCATATCAGCCCTGGCCTTCATGTCTTGTTTTTTTTTATTTTTACGCAAATTATTGAAGTGATTTGTTTTGGGTTTATTTTTACGAATTTTAAACCCTGTATAATGCTCCTAGGGTTTAGAATAGTGGGGGAAAAATTTGAACATACAACTTAAAATTTGAAAAAAACACTTTTGAGAGAATTCTCTCTTGTTTTTTAAAAAAAAATCTAAACTTATTGGATTTTTATTTTTGTGGGTTCATCTCGACTTTTCAAACAGCTTTACCCCATTGTGGCGTCTTCATATTATACCAAGGGTTTTTGTTTGCTTATAGACAAGGTGCGGTTTCCACTTGGTGTGTTGGCAACTTGGTAGAAAATTCCCAACGTATTTATATTGGGGTTTTTCAAACTTTTTGGGGGTTTTATTTAGTTGGGAATGACAAACCCAAATTTTTATCAGTTTTGGGTTTAAGCTTTTGGTTTTTTACACAAGGGTTCGTTTGGGAAGGTAACATAAAAACCCAATCCAATCGTTCTTCAATTGTGCGATTAAAATTTATGTGTTAATGTCTTTGAAAGTGTAGTACCTATTATTCAATTTTGTTAAAAAAAAAAAAAGGAAAAAACACGAAAAAAAAAAAAAAAAAAAAAGAGAAAGTATCAAGAGCGAAAAAACAAAGGCAAAAAAAAAAAATTTTCGGAAAAAAAAAAAAGAGGAAAATTACGAGCCCAATTTTTTTAAATCCTGGGAAAGGGAAAAAAAGGGTAAGTTTGGGTTGTTCCCAAGGAAATTTAGAAGAGGAAATGGGATATATCATCATTTTGTGAGAAGCACGAGTGACTGGTGATACATCCCTTTTAGCGAAAACATAAGAGAGTGTATTGTGAGGCTTAAATTTTTATATCTATTTGTTTGTGCTAACCTTTTTCTATAGAAATATGTCGAGGAAAAATTTCCTAAAGTGAAAGGGGGAAATTTGACGTAGGTTTTGTATTGAGGCATTGGGGGTGAGATGAAGGGATGTTTCAGGAGGGGATGGAACAAATTCATGAGACGGTAGCAAAGCGAACAAACTAAAAAAGTCTTCCAAAACATAAGGGAGATGTTCAGGAGGTACAAGGGGTGGGGTGAAATGTCGGATGATGAGTTTGATGAGCCTTCTGTCGGAAGTTTATGAGGTTATAGTGGTCGAAAAAGGGGAACTAGGGATTGGGATGATAAGCTGATAGGAATGAGGGATAACAATTTAGTATTAAAGATAAGATTCCTCCTTTCCAAAGGGGAAAAATGATCCCCAGGGTACTTAATGGGAGAAAAAAAGGTGGGGGTGGTTTTGTTGCAAATTGTGGGAGAAAGAAAGTGAAACTTGTGCCATTTAATTTTTGGATTATGCCATAATGTGGTGGGATCAAAATTTAAATTTAATAAAGAAGGAATGGCAACCCCTATTTAAATCTTGGGAAAAGATAAAGGGTGATGAAGAAGCGGTTTTGCCCTATTACTACGTGAATTGCACACAATTGCAAATCTTAAGCAGGGAAAACCCAAGTGTGGATGATATTTCAAGGGGATGGGAAATTAAATTTTCAGGGGGGAATTTAGAGGAGGGTAGAGAGGGACCCTGGGGGGGTTTCTTGTGGGTTGAATGAGAAATTCAAAAAAGTGTGAAAACCGCATTATGTGAATTGGGAAAATATAGTTCAATGGTATAAAGGGTTGAAAACCAAACAAAAGGAAAGGTGTAAAATTTCACGGTTTCAAAAGGGGACTGGTTCATCCATTTTAAGACTAACCCAATGGAAAAAGGGAAAAAAAGCCTTTTCCCCACTAATAAGAGAAAATTAACCATGTAAAACATGGGGTTAAAAGAATTTGTTTAGTCTTTTGAATAAAATCAATGTGGACGGTATTTTTAAAAATAAATAATGTTTAGGGGGTAATACCAAGAGAAGGAAAAAAAATCACAAAAGGACATAATTTTAAGCTTAAAAGACAAGTTAAAGTTACTCATGGACAAAACAGGGAAAAGGGGCCCCCGCCGTTCATGAAACCTGGGGACACCCGAAGATGAAAGCATCACTTGGAAAGGAAGCAGGCTTTGGTAGGGGTGTGTTAAACCGTGGCAGCGCTGCGAAGCGTGGAAAGCTCCAGAATTTTGCAGGGGTTTAATCTACCCGCTTCTACCCGTGTTGATAGTGTGCCCTAGCCTGTCAAACTGGCAAGATTGGGGATTTACTTTTATCTTTAGAGGGAGACACGGTTTGAAATCTGGCCGTGCTGTTAGGCGTGTCAGGCGATGTTATTCACTCGAGAGATTTTTTTGGAAAAGGAAAATACAGTGTATATTCCAGCAAAGATGTTTGGCCTCCTTTAAGAAGTTAAATAGAAAAACCCCTATGAGAAAAGGAGGAGGAGGGGCAAAAGAAAAACCCCCTAGGAAGGAATGTTGCGGAATATTTGGATTTTAACCCAAAGATTTTTGTGTTTGAATTTTTTTATGGACTAAATTAATTTATGTTCTCTTTTCTTATTAGTTTATGAGGGGCAAATTTTTTTCTACCTGTTCCCTTGAAAACCTTGTTGCATCGAAAGATTGTTGATGTTAAATAATAATTCAATCTTTGAGTTTTTTCATGTTGCAATCATAGTTGTTCATCTTGTATTGCGCAGTTTTAGGATGGAATTAATCTCTGTTTTTAAGTTTGAAAAATCTTTAAAATAGAGGGATTGGGCATGGAAAAAAAAACCCCCTTGTAATCTGAGTTTGGTTATAAGAGGTTTTCTATATTGAACGGGCCCTTGGGGTTTGGTTCTTGGAGCCCCGGGGGATTTATTGCAATCTTTTTTCGTTAATTAAAGAGAGTCTTAATTGGTTTAAATTAGGTTAAGTTTATTGATTTTGGGGGAGCCTAATCTAGTGAAAGAAACCCCGCAGACAGAGATGGGTTTTAAACTTTGGACAGTTGGGAATTTGCAAAAAAGTTGTTTAAAAATTTAGGGTCTTGGGCGGGTATTTTGTCTTGAATTAATTAAGGAGGTTGTTTATATTTACTTTGTTATTTTATTCGTTTTTTCCCAGATTTAAAGAAAAATTTAAAGAAAATTAAGATCATCAATAGTGAGAATTTAAAAATGTGGGAAAATCGTTAGACTATACTTAAAAAGTCTTCATGGAACGATACCTGTACCCCTATGCTATACTGCTGTCGATGGGTACACTTGCTAAGAACGTGAAAGCTAGGATTGATAGGGGTTTTTAAATTTTAGAAACTCTGATCCCCCATCAATTTTTTGGGCGCGTTCCGAGGATTTGTAATTTTTGGAAAACTTGCGCCTACTATTTAACTAAAATTTTTTTTTTTTAGTTATTTACATCAACTTCTTTTGTGCTTCATTCAAATTGGTGAAAAAAACAAAGTTCACGTCTGTCTGTCGCGGTTTATGAAAAAGGAGCTCTTATCTAAGTTCTTGATTTGATCTGAAATTCCCAAACTTTTAAAAGGGGATTGGAGAAAACTGGGCCAATGGCAATGAAAAGGACGTGGTTGATATGCCGACCCTTTTTGACAACACTGGGTTGTATTGGAAACAGCAATAGAGGCCACAATTCGAAATAACCCCCTTATAATGCTATGATTCACAACCAATCCCATTTTGCGGTTTGTTAAGGGGGATCCTCTCGCACTTTAGAGTTTTTGGGATATTTGCGAAAATTTTAAAGCAAAACGGAGTATTAGGAAGCACTGAAATGTGACTTTTCCTTTTACTCTTGGGGGAAAGCAAGGCATGGTTTAGTTCACTAAACGGGATTCCAAAACCACTTGGACCCAGATACGGAGTTTTTCCCTGATATTATTTTCCACCATAAAACTGAAATTTGGAAATGATTCCTCATTTACCAACTAGATCAGACCCCCTACTGAAGCGGGATAGATTAAAGGATCTCCTTAGGCGGGCCCCAATCACCAAATGCCTAATTGGCTGCGTTTCCAATTCTATAATGGGCTTGATTGAAAAATGGGCAGAAAATTGATGCTGCGGTTGGGGGTCTTTGAATGTGAAAAGCCGAAGGTCGTTGAGTTCGTTTGAGAACAGGGAAAAAAAAACCAAGGGACCCATAGTAACAAAAGCATAGGGCAGGGGGGATTTTGAGGTCGATTTGATGACATCAATTGCACAAAAGAGATAAGCCATTCAAATTAAAGGGTGGGTATCTCAACCATCCCCCATACTGCTCAATTAAACCCATTCCAACAATGTGGTTTTAAAAGGACAAGGGTTGAGTTGGGGGAAATCCTATAAATCACAAAAAATCCCTATAGCAACACTTAACCCGGGGATGGCGTAATCATCCTAATTTCTTTGAGTAATCAGAAATCTCAAAGGGGTACTGCACCTACTCCAGGTTCCCAAAAACACTCCACCCCCTTTCCCAAGAAAAGAAAATCAAACCCTTAGGATATGATTGAAAAAAGTTTATTCAAGCGTCGGGAAACGCCAACAATCCCAGAGGAGCTTTAGAAATCATGAACCTCAATCCAAATTGGGAAAAACAGATGGAGCAGATCTCTAAAGGCTTGTAGCGCCCACAAGGCCCTTTTCGGGAAAACAGGACTAACCCAAGGGAACAGTGAAGGCAGTAACTTTTAGGAGTGAAAGGGAAAGGGAAAAACGACAAGGGGGGAAAACTCCTTTTTTAGGAGGGGAGGAATTGTTGATAAGGGCGAGACCCTAAAAAAGCAAAAAAGGAAAAATTATAGAGGAAAGAACAAAAACTTGAAGCTAAGAAGCCCTATCGTCCCACCCCTAAAAAACCCCCCATTCCCATACCCTCTAGGCTGGGGAAAACGAAAGGATGGGGAAATTTGGAAAGTTTTTTGGTTTTGTTAAAAACAATTAATTTAAAACTTCCACTTGGGGAAGCCCTTTCTCAATCCCCGGTATCCCAAATTTTTGAAAGATTTATTATTAATAAAAGAAGATGGAGAGATCCCCCCTGCAAAAATTTGGGTGCGGTTGTTCTGCGATTTTACAAAACAAATTTCCCAAAAGAAATTGAAAGACCCGGGGAGTTTCACCTCCTTTTTTCTTGGTAATTTACCCGTAGAAAAAAAGCTTTAGAGATGGGGGGGATAGTAAAACCCTGTGCCATTTTCCTCTTTCAAAAGCTTTTGGGGGGGGACCCAAAACCCTACACAAATAGCCTTAAATTTGGGCAGACGTCAGTAAGTTTCAGAGGGGTTTTTAAGATTGTTAGTAAAAAGTAAAAACTTTCAATTCCGGTTGATTTTGAAATCCTGGACATGGATGTCGACCGAAGTCCTCTGATCTTGGGACCCCCTTTTTGCCCACCCGGGCAATCTTTGATTTTTTTAGCCGAGGGCCGATTGTGCTGCGCATTGGGGGGAGACGAGTTAGTGATACAAACCCCACTGTGAGAAAAAATCGGTAATTCGATGATACTTGTTAAAAATTTTGTGTAATGATACCGTTGTGGAAGAATTTATGCAAGGATCCATTAGAGGGGTTTTTGGAGTATGCAATATTGAAGAGAAGAAGATTTGGCAATACAAGAAATGTCGCCCATCTTGTGGCAAGGATGAATTTGGGGAAAAAAACGATAGGGGAACTTGATGCAAAAAATTTTCCAGATTGAAGCCCTCTATTGAAGATCCTCAATTGGGGATGAAGCAACCCCCTGACTATCGGGAGTATGCTTTCTTAGAGAAGGTTTCATTTCCCGGTCTATTGCAGCCGGCAACCTTGGTCAGAAGGAAAAGCTCTTAAAAGGACATAAGGTGCCTTGGCATGGAAACCGGATATCCTAGGGGTTAGGCCATTTTTTTGCACAACAAAATCCTGATGGAAGACAATTTCAAACCTTGGTGAAGCTAAAAGGGCGCCCTATCGAAATATGAAAGAGTGTTAAAAAGAGGTAATCAAATTTTTAGTTTGGGGGGCAAATTTTCCCATTTTGATAGTTCAGGGGTAAGCCCCGTCCAGGTGGTGCCAAAGAAGGGGGAAGGGGTGGCCCCAAAATGAGAATAATGAGCTCATACCAATAGGACGTGATGGGATAGCGAGTCTGCTTCTATGAAAATTTAAAAATGAACCCACTCGAAAGGCCCATTTTTCCTTTCCTTTTGTCGACAATGTGGAGGGCTTGCGGGGCATTTTTTTACTTTTTCTAGTGGGATTCGGGATATTTACCAATTCAGATTGCCCTAAAGATCAAGAAAAAAATCCCTTTTAATGCCCCTATGGCACTTTTGCTTACGGGAGGAGCCCTTTGGATTATGTAATGCACCGGCCCCCTTTTCAGGGGGTATGTTAGCGTCTTCGAAGATCTAGTTGAAGATATTATGGAAGTATTATGGATGATTTTCCGTGTTTGGGGATTCATTTATTCTTGCCTACGTTTTAAAAAAAGGGTGTCAAGTTGTAAGAAAAAACTTAGTCTTGATTGGGAGAAGTGTCCTTCAGGTGACTGAAGGTATTGTTTAGGACACAAAATACCCGCAGGGGATTGAAGTAGACAACGCAAGGTTGTACTTAGCCAAATTTCCCCCCACCCTCTTCTTTAAAAGTTTTCGGAGTTTTCGGGGACATGGATTCTTAACGATTCATCAAAGTTTTTGAAAATTGCTGCCCTCTCACCAGGTTGGGGAGAAAAAACATCCCCTTTTGATTTCAATATGAATGTCTCAAACCCTTTAAAGGCGCTGAAGGAGAAACTGCCCAAGCCCCTTTTCTGGTGGCCCCAGATTGGAACCTACCATTTGAACTATGTGTGATCCCCAGGCTTGTGTAGGAGCTGTCCTAGGTCAAAGAAAGGAAAGTTTTTCCAACCAAAATTCTTCCAGCAAAACTTAACCGGTGCTCAAGAAAATTATAAACTACTAAAAGGAGTTATTGGCATAGGTTCGTTTTGAAAAATTTTCGATTTTATCTTGTTCTTTCAAAGGTGATAGTGTATACTGACCACTCCGCATCGAGATATTTAATCCCCAAGACGGATGAAAAAACCCCCCCCTCATCGGGGATACTCCTTTGAAAAATTTAAACCTTGAGATCAGGGAAAAAGAGGGAGAAAAAACCCTCCCGGATCATCATCTGTTTGGGGGAAAACCCCAGTTGGAACAGTGAAGGAAGAAGTATTAACAAAAAATTTCCTGAGGAAATTTGTATTCCGTCAACAAAGTGAGCTTTCGGGTCCCATGGTTTGAGACAGGGCCCAACTATCTAGTGGTAGGGTCCTCCATAAGACATGTAAAAAGCAACAAAAAAAGAAGTTCTTTACTGACCTGAATATTACTATTGGGAGACCCCTACTTGTTCAGGTATTGTTTTAGACCAAATGATGGGGTTGGTTAAATGAGGAAGGATGGGAGTTTTTAAAACCCATTGCCTAGTGGCCCCTTGGAGGACCCCATGGTGCTAATAGGAAAAGACACAAAGTGCTTGAAGCTGGTTTTTTTGGCCGTCAGTATTTTAAGGGTGCCCCAAAATTTGGTAGCTCAGTGGATCGATGCCAGAGAGTGGGAACATTTTAAGGGAGGGACGAAAAGCCCAGCACTTATTTTGGGTGCGGGTGTTTGTGATGGGGGGGTTTTATTTTATAGGGGCCTTTCCTCCCTTTTTTGGAAACAAGTAATATTGGTAGCAGTGGATTATGTGTCTAATGGCTGAAGCACAAGCTCTACCAAAAAATGCGCTTGGTGGTTTTTCAATTCCTTAAGAACTCTTTTGCCATTTTGGGGTGCCTCGGACTAAATTTGTGATCGGGGTACAATTTTTGCAACTCCAATTGAAAAAGTCTTAAAAAAGAATGGAGTGACTCCTCTACCTCCTTATCTCCCCAGACAAGTGGGGAAGTAAAGTTTTACAAAAAGAGAGCTAAAGCCATCTTAATGAATCAAAATCCAGCATGGGGGGATTGGGAAGAAGGTTAGGGCAGCGTTATAGGTTATAGGACGGCTTCAAAACACCACTTTATACAACCCCTTTCCGGGTTAAAATAAGAAAGGTGTCACTTACCCTTTTAATTTAGCATCGGGGTTTGGGCAAAATTTGACTATAACCCCAATCTCGACAAGTCAGGAGCCGGAAGAGGGGAGTTAGTGAGCTTAATGGGTTAAGACTACGGCAATGACAAAGCTAGTTTCTACAAGGGGAGCCAAAACTATCATGATGCCAGGTTTTTCGCCAGCCAAAATTTGAGGAAGGAGATATGGTATTGTTATTTACTCCAGGTTAAAACTTTTTTCCGGGAAACTCAAAACAAAATGGCAGGTCCTTTTCGGGGAAAGAACGTTTTCCCTATGGGCCGGGGGAGTTAGAACCTTTTAAAAAAGGGGATTTTCAAGGTCAATGGACAGAGACTTTAAAATTATTAGGAAAGGGGTCTTTGAAAAAAAGACGGAGTTGCCCTTTTTCGAACCCAAAAACGACTTTTTTCTATTCCTTAGGTCAGCCCAAAGCGTTAAAAAAAAAGCATTTGGTGGGAGGCAAACCCCTGATCTACTAGGGTTGTTTTTTTTTTTTTTTTTTTTTTTTTTGCCATCACATTACTTTTGGTGGTGGTTTTGCAGGTAGGATTTAACAAAGAGGGCACGACAGGTTTAAGCCACCAAAGTGTAAGGCTTTGTAAAAGGGGCCACAGCCTGCCACAAGGTAAGATTTTTTCCCAAAAATTTTTTTTACAGAATAGCGGGAAACAGGTTACGGCACGCCCACTTAAAGCATGCCAAAGGTAAGATTTTTCCAAATTTTTTTTTATACGAGCAAACATGCACGGTTTTGGGACGGCCCTTAAAAAAGGGAAACCCTGCCATAAGGTAAGATTTTTTTAAGTTTTTTTTTAAGAGCAGTGTATGGCTGGCTTATAACACGCCCCTTTTGGACCGTGTCTTTTAAAAGCCTTTTAGGGTTCGGGGGTTTAGAAAAAAAACACCTTGCACTACACTTTTCCTATTCCCACATTCCTTCTCTCTGCTTTTGTCGTTCTTTTTTTTTCCCCTTGTTGTTTCCACTAGGTTAAGAACATCATTCATCAATCTTTTGGATTTCTTTAAACGTGGGGATATTCAAAATGCCTAGGACAAAAACCGTGGCGCTAAGAATGTCAAAACCCTTCAGTGGGGTTCCCAGGACCACGCGCGCTACCCTTTTAACTTGCAGAGGGGAAAACGAAAGGGAAAAAATATGAGTGCGAGAAAAGAAGGGGATTATGCCTAATGTAGGTTTATTGGGAAGTGTGGCTAGTACGGTTGGTGGAAAAGATTTTGGGGCCTTCTTGAACGATCCCGCTGGGGGAGCACTTCGGCTGAGGGGGACGTGTATTCTTCGTAACATGATTTCGTCGCCACATTCAAGTTAGTTTTGGCCGATACCCAGCTTTATAAATGGGCTCCTCTATGCCAAGGGAGTTACCACCGTGTTTAAATAGAGACTTTATCAATGCCCGGGGGGATTTATGAAATGAGTTTGTCACTCAATGAATTCTGAGCTTCCAGGGCCTTCCTAGGGGGTATGCAGCATGGAGTGTAAACGTAGGGGGATGGTAGATTGATCCCTCCAAAAATTAAAGGGGAGCCCTTTAAGGGACCCTCCCTGCGTGTACTTCATTAATTTTTCCCTTCAACCACTGGTATAGGTGATTCTCGGGGGGTTGTGAATGCACGGACCTGTACCCCTGTGGTATGATCCGGGGACCCCGGGGTTAAAATCGGTTTTGTAGCTGGTGGTGTTTTAAAAAAAAGTGCGATTGGGGACCACAAAGGGTTTTTTTCGGCTTGGATACCCTATTTTTGAAAAATTATGGGGCCCCAACCCGGTTCCAGGACAGTTGGGAAGGAGTGCCTCTCTCCCCAAGTGTTTTGCGGAGGTGGAGTTTTCGCTATTGGACGCATTGACGAAAAACAAGAGCCGGGTATAAACCTGGAGGGTGAGGAGCAAGGGGGGCGAGCTCAAGAGCAATTCAAGGTAGGGCCCGGGTGAAACCCGGAGTAGCAGATTCGGTAAGAGATTGACGCGGATTTTGAAGAAATTAAGGAAAAACAAGCGGCAGTCAAAGCGGGTGAAAGCTGAAGTTTTTTTGGTCACTTGTTTTCCTATTTGGGAGAAAAAGGGGGTTGATCTTCCCCCCCTATGGTGGTTCTTTGGTGAGGATGTAGAAAACAAGCTCTGGGTTGTTTTGGAGGAGACGTCACTCGAGTGGGCATATTACCCGGTTTTCATGGGTTGGAGAATCTGGGTGCACTTTCGGGCACACATGAAAGTCCCCCAGTTGTATTTTCCCAAGGAGCAATCAGCAGGATCTGAGGTGATTAATTGATTCTCCTCCCAAACGGGTACTGTACCCTTGCCATGGTGATGACTTTAGTAGCGATCTCGCGAGTGGATCGATGGAAGTTAAAAACCCGGGGGATTTGGACCATTTGCAAAAACCATTTTACTTTTTTTTTACTGTCCTGATTTGTTTTATTTGGGAAAACTGACCAACCCCTAATGTTTGGAATAGAAAAACGATGTAGTTAGCTTATTTTTTGTCAAAAAGAGTTTTTTTGGGTTTTTTTTTTGTTTTTTTTTTGTTGTGAGATACAGGCTTTCAAAGTAAACCGACCCTTTTGTTTAGCAGAGGTTCTCATGACTTACTTGTCGTCGCTTTACTTTCTTTAAAGATCTGCGTTTTTTTTTGAGAATTCAGGAAGTTTTTTGTTTTCCTTTTGTTTATTTTTTTCTTTTTTCTTTGCTTCCCTTTATGCATTTCATAGGACATTGGGGGCAATTCTATTTAAGTGTGGGGAAGGGGGTTTGGAAAAAGAAACTAGGAACAAGGTTGTGCAATCAAAAATGTATTTTTTTTTTAAATTTAAGGGATAAACGATGATGATTTTGACAAACGGGACTGCTGAGATTTGTTTATACCCCCCTAGAAAAATCTTTAAAAATTTTTTTTTTCTTATTTTTGTATTTGGGTTCTTTCTAAAATTACAAGATGAAATCCAAGTGAAGTAAACTTTGTTGTCATTTAACCTTTTCTTTCGGGCAGTGAGATTGGATTAAGGTCACTGTGATTTAGTATGCCCTTTTTTTTGCTTAGTAGGTAAGTTTTTAAATTGGAGTGAAGGAGTAAATGATCTTTAACTGGGATTCCCTTTTTGAAAAAAAAAAAATTGGGAGTAAGGGAAAAATATTTTAATATGTAAAAGTTCAAAGGGGCCTCATGACTCGAGTAATTAACCTGAGAGTGCCGTTTAAAGGAAAAACTTTACTGACCAAGGGGGCGAACTTGGGAAACAATGGGTAAAGTCGTTAAAGGGGTGAGAAAGTTCGAGAAAACTGAACTTAAAAAAGTTATTGAAAATAGGGATTGATTGAGATGGGAGAGATTTTAAGGGGTATTTTTTAAAACCCATACCCAAGATCGCCTGGTCTGGGACTTTCTACCAAGGAAACCATCTTAATTTAATTAATTTAATTAAAAAAATGGTTAAATTAAAAATCGAACAAGTAAATCGGGCGCCTTTACCTGAGGGGAAAAACGTCTGTTTAACTCGGTGATGAAATCCGATTATCGACAAAAGTTTTTTTCATGGGTCGGTTTTAAATTTGTTAAGTGCTTTAATGGGAAACTCCCAAATTTAAATTAAAATTGATGAAAAAAAAAAAGGAAGAGTAGGGGCAAGTGGATACAATATGCCTTAGTCCCTGTTTTTGTTACAACCGGGGTTAAAAAATTTTATACTTTATTTTACTAGTTCGATCTTTCAGCAATTTTTGACTTTGGGAAAATTTTTTTTAAATGAAAAGGGTAACATTTTTTTTACTTGGATTAGCTTTGGGATTTTAGATTTGTATTTTTTATACCACTAAAAATTGGGAAAGATTATCAAAGTTTAAGGGGTAGAATGAAACGATGATGCTAAAATATCTTCTTGATTGCGGGGAAATTAGAGAATGGTCCTTTGGGGGGTTTTTTTTTTAATCCGTGTTTGCTTAGGACAAGCAAAACCTTAAGTGTGGGGAAAAATTTATAAAGTAAATTAAAACCCCTTTTAAATCTGGGGATTAAAGAGAAATTTTTATAGTCTTTTGAAAAAAACAAAGCGGATTCGGTATTTAACAGATAAATATATGTTTCAGGGATAAAAACCCAAAAAGAGGAAAAGATCACAAAAGGGGCATAATTGAAACTTAAAAGATTAAAGTTACCAGGATAACAGGGGAAAAACCCCGGCCGTGTCATGAACCCTGGCACACCCTGAAAATGAAAGGTCACTTTGGAAAAGGGGAGGTTGTGGTAGGGGGGTGCTTGAAGCCGTGGCAACGCTGCGAAGACATGGAAAAACCAGAACTTTGGGACGGGGTTTTAATTATCGTGTTCTAGCCGTGTTGATAGCCGTGTTTCCCAGCCGTGTCAAAACTGAGCAAAATTTAGGAGTTACATTTATCGACCAGAGGGAGACACGGGGTTTTAAAACTGGCCCTGCTTATGGGGTTTAGGGGACTGTTATTCATCGACGAGATTTATAGAGCCATTTTAAAAATCAAAACTTTATAGTATAAAAAATTGTGTTAAATTTTTATTGATTTTTAGAAATATAAGGAAATGGTACTTTTAATTCTATCATCGTGATAAATCAAGTTAAATGGGCAAGGGGCTAACTAAGTATTTTAAGAAGTATTACAATTGGATCAAGAAAAAGAATTAACCACCGGGGGAAGCACGGGTTTTTGGCCCCAAGGTTCAAAAGTGTTTACCACTGGGCAAGAAAAGGGGAAAATGAGGACTTTAACGAGAGAGACACGGCTTTAAGGGGGGGGAAACAAAATTTTGGTTTGGGGGGGGGAAAAAATAGGTGTGCCAAGGAGAAGAAAGTGTGGAAACAAACCCGATGAAGGGGACGGGTTGAAATTTGCCGTGGGTGTAACCCTGGTACCCTGGGAAAAATAAGACTTTAAGATTATGCACAGTAAGGCACGGCTTGAAATCTGGCCTGGTGTAAACCCTGGTTCACCTGGGGGGAGAAGACTTGAAGGGAAAATCACAGAGGGGGCACGGTTGACCACGGGGTGGTAGGCGTGCCAGGGAGACGAACTTCACTTCCGAAATCTATTGGGGAAAAAAAAGATATTTTCGTAACTTGCACAAAAGTCACATGCCATCTCCCCAACAATATAAAAAGAACCAACCAAGGGTTAGGACAACCCTTTTAACTTTTGAATTTTTAATCTGGAATCCCTTGGAGACAAGAAGGAATGTGGGGGCGAGCAGGGAACCGGGGTTCATTATGTTTTTTTTTTATTTTTTGTTTTTTGTGAAATGAGTAGTAATTTCTTTTCAGCTAAAGGTCATAATGTTTAATTTTTCCACGAATTGTGGGTTGTATTTATTCTATTCTTTGCTTTCGGGTATTCAAATTTTTTTAATGTTTTTCTTATTACTTTGTTTATTGGTATGAAAAAGCTCTTTTACTAATTAGCAATTTTTATATTGTAACTGACGTCAAATCCCAATGTTTTATTGTTTAGTCTATGACGCAATAACAGTTTTGGGTTTTAAAAAAGATGACGAATTTAGTTATGGAGGGTATGTATGTTTAATAGGTTATCTTAAATTACTGGATGAAGGTGGCTCTCTAGATTTTATGCATTTATAGATTAAAATCTAAGCGTTGTCTAGGGTTGTTTAACAAAAAAAAAAAAATTAAAGCGTTTGTTGGGTTATCGGGAAGTAAGGAGAGATAGGTTGTTAGAGCTTTTTAAAAAACCAAAACCATTCATTGGAAAAGGAAAGATCAGTCGTTTTTTCCAGGGGGAAATGGGGCCACCCTAAAAAAGTATAAAATAGAAAAACCCTATTTGAAAAGGAGGAGGAGGGGCACAAGAAAACCCTAGAGAAAGAAGTTGTAAAATAAGTTTCGGTTTTGAACCAAAATTTGGGTTTTAAATTTTTCTTTTGGACTCAATTATTTTTGTTTTGCTTTTCTTTTTGATTCATGGTGGTAATTGTTTATACCTTTTCCCCTTTGAGAAACCTCTGATTGTCATGCGATAAGATTGTTGTGTTCAATAAAAAATTTCAAATCTTTGAGTTTTTTCATGTTGCAATCAAGTTTGTTCATTTGATTGTGCGCATATTGGGATGGAATCATATCTCTGTTTTTAAGTTTGAGAAATCAAATAGAGTGGATCTGCATGGATAAAAGACCCCTTGTAACCCTAGAGATATTTAAGGGGGGTTTTCTGTATTGCAGGTCCTTGTGGCCCGGGTTCAATTGGGTCCTGGGTTTTTATTGCAATCTTATTACTTTAAATTGAAGAGAGATCTTAATTGGTTTAATTTAGGATTAAGGGTTATTGACTTTAAAAACTCTAAATTTGTTAAGAAACTTCGCAATAAAAATTGGTATTTTCATTGGACAGTTCGGAATTTCAAAAGTTGCATGAGAATTTGGGGGGGATCTTGGGCAGGGGTTTTTTAATATTTATTAATTAAGGGAGTGTTTTGATTTTATTTACTTTTTTCATTTTATTTTTCTTTCAGACTTAAGCAAAAATTTGAAAATTTAAGATCATCAATAGTGAGAAGTTAAAAAAGTAGGAAATGTTAGACTAGTATTATAGGCTTGTGGGACGATCTGTACTCCCATTAACTCTAGTCGATAGTACACTTGCCTGAGAATGATCTAACTAGGATTTAGTAGAGGGTTAAACTTGTTAGAACGGGTTTGATCACCCATCACCTAAAACCCAAAGGAGAGTGATGCAAGCGGGTTTATCCGGGAACCAAGGGAAACTGACTCTTCACTCCTAGAAAACGTACTTAGATGTTTTAAATGCCAAGGGAGAGGGCCCTATTGCTAGCAATGTCCCCAAAAAGGCGTGGATATTTTGCGTGTGAGGGGTGAGTAAAACTGGGGGGGTAGTGAAGAGGATGATATCCCTCCATTAGAGGAGATGATGATGGGATCAATGGAAGGTTAGGGGCAGTAGTGAAGGACTTTAAAAGTGCAGGTGAAGGAAGAAGGGAGGGAAAAGGGGAGAATATCTTTCATACTAGATGTTATCTAGGTGATCATATTTGAGTTTGATCTTTGATGGGGGAAAGTTGCACCAATGTGGTGAGAAATTTTTATTGTTGAGACGGGGGACTAAAGACTACTAAAACCCTAGTCCATAAAATTGCAGTGGTTGAATGATATGGGGAACTAGGTTAGTAACAAGCCTTAATGCTTTTCGCATTGGGAGGTATGAGGAGAGGTTTCGATGTAGTGCCAATGCTAAACAGGTGTATGAAAATTTGCAGCTAAACTTTTTTTTGGCAAAAAAAAAAGGGAGTGAAAAACAGGGGGTTTGAGAGAGCAAAAGAAAACGAGAAAGAAAAGGAATACAAAATTCAATCTAAAAAGGGAAAAAAAAGGGGGAAAAGGGGCTACAAGCAAGGTAAAGAGAATGTCGTTGCTGATGCACTGTCTAGAAGGTATGCTCTTATCTCTATCTTAGTTTTAAACTGCTTGGTTTTTAGTACATTAAGGAATTGTATGCTGTGATCGAGATTTTTTGTGAAGGGGTGTGTGCATTGTGAGAAGAGTGGGGCATGGTAAATTTTATTTAAAAATGAAGGATTCTTGTTTAGGGAGAGTAAACTATGCATTCCCAATTTGTCCTTAAGAGAGCTACTAGTGAGGGAATCTCATGGAGGAGGTTTAAAGGGACATTTTGGGGAGTACTAAAACTTAGGGGTTATTGCAAAGGGAAAACTTCTATTGGCCTCATTATGAAAGACATGTGAGAGGATTTGTGAGCGATGTGTCACGTGTAAGCAAGCAAAAATCTAGAGTCCAACCTCAAGGACTTTATACTCCACTTCCATTCCATGAGCCTTGGGCAGATATTTCCATGGATTTTGTGTTAGGATTACCCAGGTCTAGACATGGTCGAGATTTCTAATTTTTGTAGTTATGGATAGATTCTCTAAGTTGGCACATTTCATTCCTTGTGATGGTGTTTGAATCCCAAAAAAAATAAACCTACTCCTAGAAATTATAGATTTTCATATAGTTTGGGGAGTAGGGTTAAAATCCACAGAGATTGGTTAAACTTATTTCTATTAAAGGAGAATAAAAGGGAAAAGAAAAATGGGGGTTTTTTTTGTGAACAAAATAAAGAAAAACAAAGGAAAGAAAATGGATTTTAATAAAAGCCTAGCCAAGGTTTTAAAGATATTTTAAATTAAGGAATTGTCTCGATGCAAATGTTTTTTTCCCTTTGTTCCTAGAAAACGGGTTATGGTTTTTAAACAAGCTTAAAAACCCTATTCTCCTTACTTCTCGAAAACCTCAACAAGCGCTTTGAATTATTTCTCTTTTTGATTAAACAACCCTAGACAAGCGTTTTGGGATTTAACTATCAATAGTTAAAGATTAGAGAGACCACCAATTCTGCCGTAAAATTTTAAAAAAAAAATTATTTAAAAGATACACACCCATAACTGAATTCGATCATCTCTTTTATAACCAACTGTTATTGCCACTAAGACTAGAACAATCAAAACAATTACGGGTTTGACGTGCTAGTTGAAATTAAAAACTTGTAAATTTAGTAGAAGAGCTCATTCATACCAATCAACAAAAAATAAATTAAAAAGAAAAAGATCAGAAAATAAAAAACCCGAAAACAAAGAATAGATTAAATACAAGTCAATTAGACCCCACAATTCGTGGGGAATTAAACATTATGACCCCTTTGTAGAAAAAATGCTTAGCTATCATGTTATCAAAAAAACGAAAAATAAAAAAAAAACATAATGAACCCGGTTGCCTGCTCTCCCCCGCTTTTTTTTCTCTCCAAGGTGATCCAAGATTCAAAAAAATTTAAAATTGTCCAAAACCCCCTTTGGGGTTGGGTTTTATTTATATTGTTAGGAGGATAGCATGGATCTTTTTTAGAAAATCGAAAAATTTTCCCTTTTTCCCAAATAGATTTCGGAAGTGAAGATTCGTCTCCTGCACGCCCCACCAAAAGGCCCTGGGTCAACCCGTGCCATCCTTGTGGTTTCTTAAAGTCTTCATCCGCGCCCCGTTGTCCCGGGTTATTTTACACGCCCAGATTTACCCCGTGCCTTATTGGGTAATCTCAAGCTTCACCCGTGTCCAGTGTGCCACGGTTAAAACCACGGCTAGTTTTAAAACCCGTGTTTTCATCGGGTTTGATGTTCCACACTTTCTTCTTTTGGGAAAAACCTACTTCCCCAGGGTTTTCCCACGGCTTCCCCAGGGCCTTTGCCTTAAGCCGGTCTTCTCTGTTGAAAGCCCTATTTTTCGCCTTTTTGCCCAGTGTGTAACAGGGTTTAAACCCTTGGCCGTGCCTAAAACCGGCTTCCCCCGGGGTGGGAATTTCCTTGCTGACCCAAATTGTAGAGATTTCTCTAAAATACTTTAAACATCCTTGACCCCATTTAACCTGATTTATCAGATATAAAATTTAAAGTCCAAATTTCCCCTTTGTTTCTATAAAATAAATAATAATTTAACACAATTTTACTATAAAGATTGAGTATAAAGGGCTTACAAATTCCCCCACACTTAAACTTTTGTTTGTCCTCAAGAAATTCTTTAAATAAATTGAAAAAATCTTCATAGATTTTCAACTTTCTTTTTATCATTCCAAAGCATCTTTTCATTTGTAATTCAGACTTGAAATTTTAAATGTCTACTATTCAACCAAAATGGTTTCCTGTGATAAAATTACTATGGACAAAATTCAATAGCTAATCTAAACAAAAAAACTTTAAATCCCCTTTTTAGCAAAAAAATTTTTTTTCCAAAAGTAAATATAAATCCAAAAGGGAAAAACCCAATTAAACTTCATTGGAAAAGCAAACTTTAACCCTTTGCAACAAAGTAAAAGCATATAGTATCAACTTTTCCATAGATTTTCCCTTTTCTAGTTTTGTTTTTTCAATGAATGTTTAATTCATGTTCTTTTGATTTGTTCAAGCATCTGTTTTGCGGGGTTTTTCCCCTTCTTTTATGAAATTTCCCTTTTTGCCCTTTTTTCGTTATAGTGAGTCATTTATCGGGCCCTCCGAGCTCACACTCAAGTGACGGGTTTTTGAGATCCCTACGGACTCTTCATCATCTAACATTCAAGTTTAAAAACTCTTAACTCAATTTTTTTTCATTTGGGTAATGGCTATGTTGATTTTTTTTTTTTTTTTTTTTTTAAATGTTATGTTCTTTTCAAACAACTTCAAAGAGTATACGTAGCTAATATCCCCAAAGTAAACTTGTTTTATTTTTACTTAGGGGCCGACTTACTTTTAAATTCCAATTCTAAAGTAAATACAAAGGAAATTTTTTTTAAAGATTTTATACTTAATTTTTTAAAAATTTTTCTAATCCAGCAGGGGGGAGTAAATCATTTGAAATGTCAATTTACATTTTGTAGATGCTTTTTACAAAATTTAAATACAATCTCTAGTTTCTATAATTTGAAAAAAATTTGCTTAAAATTTCTTAAGGGACAAAAATTCAAGTATAAGTTGTTCTCTTTTCTATATTTTTTTTTCCTCTCCCCCACCTTGCTTGAACGTGTCTCACTGTTCCTAATTTACAAATTTAAAAGGAATTAACAACCAAGGAACATTTGGAATAAGAGAAAGGAAATACTGTACTTCCCGGTATTGGAGTTTTCCCCCTTTAAACCGGAAAGTGTCATCTGATATTGTATCTTGCTGTAGCTGATCCAAAGGTTCAAAAAATCATAAAATCAAAAAATAAACTAAAAAAAAAATAAAAAAAACCAAAACTAATGCAAAACAAAATTTTTTTTTTTTCATGGGGTTCCTCCCATGAAGGCCTTTCTTTAAAGTTTTGGCAAACGTTCCTGGCTAAATATTTGGGGTAAGGATTTTGATTCCACCTTTGGGCTGTGGTATGGGGTTAAAAACTCCGCAAAAAACAGGAGAGATATTTAGGGGTTTCATGGAAAATAAATATGAAATTTTAAAAAGTTCCCATCAAAACCCATAGTGGGGGGTGCCTCATTTCATCAAATTTTTTTTTTTGAATCTTAAGGGAAAGGTCGCCCTAATAATATCGGTTTAAGTATGGAATCATTGTCCTGTCAAGCCTAAAAATCACAGGAAAAAAAAAACCCAACCCCTTGACTTTAACTAAAA